>BQNB010126770.1:0-19545 GCA_026074375.1 Tanacetum coccineum | reverse complement strand
GTTTTTTGTCCTTTTGTCGCATATCCGTTTCCTGCATAATATAAATGAAAACATACACATACAATGTATTTTTGGTACGTTTTTGGTCATTTAAGTCCGATTTTAAAGGAAAATGGTATGTGTAATTAAGCACATACCATCCCCACTCGTATTTCTTATTTTTCTAAGTCAACTTAGTCAGTGGCTTAGAAATCAAATAAAATCCTTCAATAAACCTCCTATAATACCCATCCAATCCAAGAAATTGTCTCACCTCCGTTGGCGTCGTCGGTGCAGCCCAACTCTTAAAAGCTTCGATCTTGGCAGGATCAACATAAACACCACTATGATCAATCACATGACCGAGAAATTGTACCGAATCTAGCTAAAAATCACACTTTGAAAACTTGGCATGCAACATCTCTTTCTTAAACAGCTCCAAAACAATCTTCAAATGCTTCCCATGCTCTTCTTCATCCTTGGAATAAACCAAAATATAATCGATGAACACTATGACGAACTTATCAAGATATGGCTTACATACTCGGTTCATCAAGTCCATAAACATAGCAGGCGCATTAGTCAATCCAAACGCCATTACTTGGAACTCAAAGTGACCATACCGAGTTCTAAATGCAGTAATCGGAATGTCTTCTTCTTTAATGCGTAACTGGTGATATCCTAATCGCAGATCGATCTTAGAATATACGCTTGAACCTTGAAGTTGATCAAATAAATTATCAATTCTCGGAAGAGGATAACGATTCTTGACAGTCAACTTGTTTAACACGCGATAATCTATACACATTCTAAAAGATCCATCTTTCTTTTTCACAAACAAAACTGGTGCTCCCTACGGTGATGAACTTGGACGAATAATTCCTTTCTCCAATAGTTCTTGTAGTTGTACCGACAACTCTTTCATCTCAGACGGTGCCAATCTATACGGTGCACGTGCAACAGGTGCAGCCCTCGGTACTAGATCAATTCGAAATTCTACTTGCCTTGGCTGTGGTAGTCCTGGAAACTCCTCAGGAAACACCTCAGGAAAATCACGAATTACAGGCACGTCTTCCATTCGTTTCTCTTTCAACTTGCTCTCCGTAACATGTGCCAAAAATAAATGACAACCTCGCTCGATATACTTACGGGCCTTGATACACGATATAACCTTCAATCGAGATACGCCTTTGTCACCTTCGACGATCAACATCTTATCCCCATATGGTATACGAACAACTTTCTTGCCACAGACGATAACGACATCGTTCTTGACAAGCCAATCTATACCGATGATGACGTCAAACGTACCAAGCTCAATCGGCATAAGATCGATTTCAAAAACATGGTTCAATAAACTCAAAGTGCAACCTTTCAAAACAGTGTTCGTACTAGCTATCCTTCCGTCAACTAACTCCACATCATAACTATCCTCTATTTTAATCGGTTTGATATCGAGCAATGAACTAAATCAAGTGTTCACAAAACTCTTATCAGAACCCGAATCAAATAAAACAGAAGCATATCGGTTATTCAGCAGAAACGTACCAGTAACCACATTCGGACCCTTCGGCTCAGCGTCCTTAATAGCATAAGCTCGACTACAAACTCCTCTAACTTCTTCCAGCTTCACCTTTTTTGGACATCGGTTCCTAGTATGACCTTGCTCACCACAATCATAACAAGTCCAAACAGGTTGAGTGTTAGCACCTGTGGCAGCACTCTTCTCCTTACAGTACCTTGACTTGTGTCCAACCTTTCCACACTTGTGGCACTTAATCATACACTGACCAACATGGCGAGTAAAACAACGCTCACACAAAGGAAGATTTCCATCAGTAGGAGCGGTAACCATGGCTCGCGCATTTCCTTGCTTTTGGTTATTCTACAAAGTCTGACGAGAGTTATCCCTTTGATTGCCCTTACCACTACTATTTCCACTTTGAAAGCTCTCCCACTTTCGCTTTTTTCCTTCCAAAATTCTTTCATTTCTAGCTTGCGATTTCTGCTCCATCAGCTTTTGAGCCATACGCACAGCTTCATTCAGATCAGCAGGCTTAGAAGATGTCACTTCACCCTTGATGTTATCCGTTAATCCTCGGATATAAGCATCAACCTTCACTCTTTCTTTTTCAACCATTCTCGGACACATCAATGCAAGCTCATTAAACCTATGAGTATAAGCAACAATGTCATACTCCTTAACCTTCAAGTTCCACAACTCGTGCTCTATACGTTGGATTTCTTCTATCGGACAAAACTCAACAGTCATCAATTGCTTCATTTCAGTCCAAGGTATTCGGTTCACAGTCTCCAAACCCATAGTTGCAATCTTATAATTCCACCAGGCTAAAGCCAGTCCTTCCAATGTAGCAGCAGAAAACCTAGCCTTCTTTCCTTTTGCACATTCACTGATTCCAAAAACACTCTCGGTTTTCTCAAACCATCTTCTTAATTCAACAGCTCCTTTAATCCCACGAAAGACAGTAGGATTGCACTTTATAAACCTAACAAAAGTGCACTCACGAACAGCAGGTGTAATGTCTTGACCCTTAACTGGCCCAGATCCCCTAGCATCGTTCCTGACCTTTGCTTGCCTTTCCCGCTCAGCAGCAATAGCGGCATCAACACTTTCTTTAATCAATCGACGTATAGCAGCTTGATTCATAGGTGCAAACTTTGGAGGCATGATTCTGTCACGTCACACAGAAAACAATCTGATAAGCAATCATAACATGATATGTTCATAACATGGTATAATGACAAATCAATCACAACAACAGTCCACCACATCAAGTAGTAATCAAAAGATAGTCATTCATTTTTCATCACAAAAGAGTTAATACATAGTTGCATTATTTCATGAAATGATATAAATCGTTACAACCAATAGCATCAACTCTACTAACTGAGGACTTAGTTTAGTGATTACACAACAAAAGAAACTACAATTGAAACTAAACTACTACGAATCACGAGGAGATCCTTGCGGCTCAGATAAAGGACTCTTTTCATCTTCAATCAGAACATTGATAGCTTCATTTGGTCCTTCTTCAAACACAAATCCCCTACGAATCATCTCTTAATGGAACTCGTGAGCTCGAACTCTAGTCCAATAGAGATCTCTCTCGACTTGTTCATTCTGCATACGAAGGAATGTGTTGCTTAACCTTGCTTCTTCAAGTTCCTTCTTCAGTTTCTTACACTTAGCTTTTTCTTCAACATTACCGAGCTTATCAACCAATTTTTCCATTGCAGCAGTTCCTTGCTCCACACTAGAATGCACTTCATTACCCAATTTCAAGATCAACTTACCATAAAACTTATCCTTTGCCTTTCCTTTCTTTTCGACCAATGCATACGCCATCTCGTGTCCACACAATCGTCTCAAAAAATTGACCATTCGACTAAAAAGAGAGTCAATATCCCGTCTCATAAAGCCAGGTAGCAATCTATCACCATCCTCTTGAGGAATAATGGCAGTAGATGATTCACCTACCTCATAGACACTAACAGGAACAGTCTCATCCTTATGCTCAATCGGATTCTCATCCTCAATCTCATTATCAGGTTCAGACTCAGAAGCAGGCAGCGGAGGATTAAGAGGATCCACCTTTTCATAAGGATATGTCAACTTTGGCTCATTCTTATCTTCCTCAATGTCGATTTCCATATCATCTTCTTTTTCTTCTTGAGGATCTTCTTCTTCCTCAATTCATCTTCTTCCGGGTCCTTGTCTTCATCCACTAAGACAGGCTCGGGAACAACAGGAACATCATCATGTTGAATCGGCTCAACAACGGGTACATCATCCACGTGGTTAAGAGGAATTTCATTCATCATGATAATCTAGAAAATACCATATAATACTTACTTAATAGCGTATCACTTCCTATTATCATTCAATAGCGTTCCAATGATAATATTATTATTAAAATAACAGTTCGCATCAAAGCGCAACAAATAAAAATTTACAACTCGCGACCTTCTCGATTCGCATATATCTTAGTTATATTTCAAACATATATAATGGTAGTTATCATATAATCACATGACATTCTATGCATACAACACATGCATAAATGCACCAATAGACAGCAACTTATGCATCCAACACATGCATAAATACACCAATACATAACGCTTTATGCATCCAACACATGCATAAATATCCATACTTAACCAATTATACATATAACACATACGTAAACATACTTACACGTAACAATTAATAGATGTACCTTACATGTAACCAATGGCAAAGAGGGATATCGGCGTGCGTGTAGAAGCGTTATAGTTTAGGTTTTTCCAAAAAGACTCGACCTAATTCATTATAACCTTAGACTCTTGATATCACTTTGATATCTAAAACGATTACAATCTTTGTTTTGAAAACAACCTAGTTCTTTATAACCGAAGCTCTGGTACCACTCTGTAACACTCCGCCCCGAGGGGCATCAGATTGCGTAGCGGAAATTAGCAATTTGGTGTTACTAAATAGCATCATTCACCACGATAAAAGAAAACGACTCAAATAAGACGTTTACCAAACATGTGTTCCATAATTATTCAGAGTTAAGAGTGCGTTAGGTCCCACAAAATCGCAACCACCGTCTATTACAAACATTGAAAGACAAATTGTTTTCAAATAAAGACATTGTTTCTAAACATAACATAAGATATTGTTTTTGAAAGACCGGAACACACAAGAAGTCTTTCCATAAAATCCATCACCACACGCACGACACCGCCATACCATCATTGCCTTCAGCCTTGGTTACCTGGGATAAAACATGTTTAAAACGTCAACAACAAAGTTGAGTGAAATTCATAGAGTTTAAATCAATCAATAAGTAAAACCTTTGAGAATCACATTATTATTTCTCAGGGAAAACCAAAGAAACAATGCTATGTATAGCAACTTATATTCATTCAACGCATAAGCTCATAACCGAACGATAACAAGACATTTGGCATTTCCAATATTTAAAGGCCCCAAAACAAGGTATTATTGTCATATACCTACTACTTTCTAAATACAAAATGTCCGTTTGACAGGGTGGTCACAAGGATTCAAACCCCGAAAAGGGTTGTCAAACCCAAAAGATCTATTTAATGCATTAGCGAATCAGCCTCACACAACAAGGCAATTAACAGTTCATGAAATAAGGGACTTCGACAATAGCAACTTATGCGGAAACAATTCATAAACGGTCCAACAAAAACCCTAAAATGCATATGTGTTTCGTATTTATAAAACAAACATGTATCCCCTCTCTACAGGGTTAAAAACATTTAAAAATAGGTTCAAAAGCGGGGACTATAAACTCCACCTTAACAAATATCAAACCAATCAAATCAACAAAAGCGTAATAAACTCACGTCTCAACCGCGACCAATATATAATACATATAATAGTCGTACGTGTCTAAGTATAATAAATCACAAATAGTATACTTGCACACACACACACACAACACACACCATATAATATATATATATATATAATATTATATAATATAATTTAAATTTAAAAAATAATTTTTTTATATATATATAATACCACTGTGATGTACATAATATTCATATACCTAAAATATCCAAGTGCGACGCAAAACAATTCGCTTTGATTCACTTAACAATTTTTACAACGTTTCAATAAAGTTTCTATTTTTAGAAAGCTTGCCGAAAGTAAGGATAATATAATCCTAACTTAGCATTTCATCTTAGTTTAACTAACATTACGAACTCTTTGCATGTTTAAAGACTGATATTCAAAAGTATACAGCAAGTTAGACTTACAAAAGTCCAAACTCGTATTGACTTATTTACCCCAAAATTACCCAAACATGACTCGCCGTTTAAAAAAAAAAAAAAACGTTCATTTTAAGAGTTACAACAAGGACCACCTTATATCAAAACGGACCTTAAGACATCCTTTATCATATTCAAAAGCCTGATTTAGATTTTAAAAATTTCTCGACATGCTATGGTCAAATCAAAGTTTCTGGTCAAACTTGGTCAACTCAAAGTCATACCAAAACTCATTTTTACCAAAATCCAACCATTTCAACATGTTTAACTATCCTAAAAACATGTACTAAAACCATCAAACATATGTTCATACTTGAAATACTTTCAAACACATTTTGCACTTGAATATCTAGCAACAAACATATATATGTAATAACCATCTAATTAATCAACACATAATCACAAGTAAACACTCACAAAGCTAGAACAAAACTTGATTTTGTTTCCCCCTTGACCAAACCGTACTTAACGATATGTGATTTAAGTCGAAACCCTAAATAAAAAAAACTTGAATATATGTGATACTTACAGATTTTAAGGTATGGATAGCATATAACTCATTCGACTCTACGCTTATTTGACGCGCAAAAGGTGGGTCTCCTCTACACTTAAGGTCAAGTGCGGGTGATAGTAGCGATACACACCATTTTGATTAGAGTATGCAACGTAGGGTGAAGGTGATATATGCATGGTCAAGGGTTTTACTACCTTCATCCTAAAGTTACCTGAATCCTTTGGTTTGATGGGTGGATTTGAAGTTGGAGAAAAATTATGACAAATAATCAAGGTTATGTCATCCTCATGGAGATTATGCTCCAATGATTCTTTATCCATTCCGGTTCCCATCTCTTTTAAAACTAGTACAAAGCATCCTTTTTATAAATAACATTCGGCCATAAGCTCGAGTCACATCACGTTTGTAAATATTTTAAATTCGTCCCACTAAATATAGTTTAAAACCTTCATTAAAACGTTAAACCTCGCAAAACACGACCTTTAACCACGGTTTTCACAAAAACTCGGGGAAACGACGAAAAATACAAAATTGACATATTTACGCTCTCGGAGCAGTAAAATAAATTTTTCTGACTTTCTTAGACACTAAAAACAAATAGAAACTCAATCACGGATTGAATTTACCTTATAAAAGGAAATTCTCATCAAACCACATATAGCATAAACGACTATAATTATCTACGCAATTAAAAATAACTATTTTAGCTAGGGATAGACGTTGACCTAAAACTCGGGTTGTTACAACATAATAACTTTCACTTAAGCAACCTTTTTCATAATTCAAACATTTACACATTTACTTCACCCAACTTACATACTTTCATCATTACTTATCAAGAATGAAATCTTATGCATTTATCTTAGCTTAAGTACTTCTTAAACTTATATCGTCATACACATTATATATTACTTTTACATTTAAATAGCTTACCATAGACCTTACATCACATAAATATACACTTCCGCACTTAACACTTCTCCAATAAGTGTTTTACATTCTTAGCCACCATCATATTCATTAGTCTATGGCAAAAATAACATACATCTCATTTCATAATCATTCTATATCTAAGCATCATCATTCTAATTGCCGCAAGCACTTAATCTACCTTATAACTAAGGCATTTGCATTCTTCGCTACTTGCACTTATGACAAACGCATCTACGAGTGGTCTAAGTTTAGGCAACCTATAGTGAAAACCTACTTCACTTAGATCGAAGATCTGATACCAAGTTGAAACGCCCTTTTCAGACTCTATTTTTATACACTAATAAGATTGGTATTAGTCCAAATAGACCATTCTGCATCTAAATTGGACCCATCCTGCAAAACCCTTTTAAAGTTGGTAATAGTCTAAAATAGACCTTTTTGCATCTAAAATAGACCCATTTCTTGAAGAACCTTTTAAAATTAGTAAGGTCTAAAATAGACCCTTTTGCATCTAAAATATACCCAGTTCCTTCACTTGTATATTTTGACCCATTTTCCTGCACTTGTATATTTTGACCCATTTTCCAAAAAATGACTTGAACCACTTTGACAATACATAAAAACTTCCAGATTTCATTAATATGTTAAAATACATCAATTTCATAAACATTCATGGTCTAATGACCCATGAACACATACCTTATAGGGTTTACTAAACACCTCATTTTGACCCGTTTACAAATACTTTAACACATATCTATAACTAGTAACTCTGACCCACTTTAACTTCCACAACCATACTTTTACAACTAAAACAAGATTACTATGACACTTTATACTTTCGTAATACTTTAACTCGACACTTGGGGGGTTCAACCTTGATTTGAGCTCGGTACTAATACTAAGCTCCTAGGCACGTTCCATTACATTTTCCACCCGTTACCCTTCTAATCCTCACTTCCAATTCCACGCCATAATCCAAGCATTACCTTCATTGCAAGAACCTATAAAATATTTTAACTATAACACATAAGCTTTCACTTAGTAAGTAAAATGGAAGATAACATGTTATTATACATCATTCATCCATATAAGCATCATATACATCCAAATACTAATACAACTTACTTAATCATATTATAACTTACATAAGCACTTTAACCACATCTTCTATACCTGCACAAGCATCACATACCTTTACTAGTTCGACGACTAGTCTAACCACCTCTTCAACTAGTTATACCAAACTAGTTTTATTCTAATCTTAATCCATGAATACTAGCCAAGGCCTTCTAAACCCTTAAATAATCTTTCATATACACAATATGTAACACCCCCAAAAATCACATACAGCGCAGCGGAATACCAAATGGGGTGCTACTTCGTAATACACAGCAATAGATACAAGAGAACGACCTCTAGGTGTCGTTTGAATAATAACATTTGTTGATTCAATAAAAATCTGAATTTAATAATACATTTGTCCCATAATTTGCATCACAATGAAAAGCTTGAATGTAAAGACTCCAATGCACATCAAATAGTCCAAGCATCTAATCCACCTGAGAAAAACATGCTTACAAGTGTCAACATTAAAGTTGGTGAGTTCATAGATTAGTTTAAATATGAATGTAATCCACTGTATATCACAGTACTATGTAAAAATCCCAAAGATTTATAAAGAATGCATAACACATTTTATATCACCATAAGTACCAAATCTTATCCCAAAGATTTTATAAAGAATGCATGACAAATGTAATGTCACCAAAATGTTCCAAGTATGTATGTGTCGGGGGGCCCTGTAATCCCCAACAATGATCCGACATGTTATAACGTTCGTTTACCCTGGTGGTAGTTTAATCACCGAACTGGGGGTTCCAATCCCGAATAGATCTATAATGTTCGTTTCCAAGTGATCGCTAATCACCCCGATACAGGGATCCACATCCGAATGAATATCTATATCATAAACATTCGCGCTCCAACCCTCCAAGTGATTTACGGTTTCATGAACGCTGTGAAGTAGACTTTATGTACCCTAATTTGGGCAGGGATACAAATAATCCTATATGTAACACTCTCCCGTTACCCCGGGGCGTCCCCCCTCCAAGAACACCCGGGCAGTAATGTAATTGTTATCAGTTCGATCAGCCTTAGCTAATCCGAAATCATTTCAAATGTAAAGTATGCATTTGTGACCAACAATGAAGTCAAATAATGTATTCCCTAGCAAACTATGCAAATAAGTATGTAAACCAATTTGTAAACAATCCGTAAAGCATTTTGTAAACAAGCATGTTCGCACCCCCAAATATATTGTAAAAAACCAGTAAAACATTCGGGCTATAAACTCACAAAATCCTTTAAAACAATCACATTGTTATAAGATAACCAAGTATAAGGAATTGTAGACAACATGTAACCCCCTCAATGCGGGTTTTATAAAACATTCAAAAAGATTGTAAAGCGAGCTATGAAACTCCCTTGAATAAAGAGACCACGATCAATTAATCCAATTAAATCACACTGAATCTGCAACGATCTCGACCACGACCTATAATTATGTCGTTCGATTATACACGTAATAAATACGATCAACGATGCGTACATCGTTACCACGAAATCATACATATTTTGATATGTATGCAGTCAATATACAATGTGAATGAAAATCCACTTGCCGTCTTTAAACCTTTAACTACCTTAGTATATTTTATGTATATATAGCTATTTTCCCGTCCAATCCTAACTTATCTCAATTTCTAAAGCCGATAAGCCCTCGGGCAAAGTAAAATCCATTACAAACAACTTTCGTGTTTCGCCGGAAGGCTGAAACGGACTCGAAAGTGATCAAATCATTTAATTAATAAATCTGTCAGATTTAATATTTATTAAAAATAACCTATTTTTCTATTAAAGTGTATATTCCGATTTCGATCCAGTTTCTTCGTTATTTGACTTAAAATCCCGTTTTTCTATCAAAACCATCCGATAATAAAAATTTGTTATATTTTGTAAATCAAAATATAATTTATCAACATCTCGATTCCCGATCTAAGTTCGATTTTTGATATTTTATTATTCGGTTATAAAAAAGTGTGTAAATGACCATTTTTTGGTCCAACTCTCTGCTGTCTCAATAATAATCCAATATCACATATACATTAATACATCTCGTTTCATTAATTCATATCTATTTTACTTAGACCCGCGCAATTTAATATGTTCATCACATTATAATATATAATATCAATTAATGAAACAATTCAATATATTTTCCCGCGTTAACTTAAACTCCACTTTATTCGTGTCAACACACTCAAGTACGCACGGGCATACGCCCGGCTTTCGCCGCAGCCTAACCCAACAGCCCTCCTCGGTGTTTTGCCAAACTCCAAACCAAACACGCCCTTTTTGTATTTATAACACCAAACGCACCCTAGGCGTTGGCTGTTACAACAATCGCACCTTGGCGCTATTTAAACCAAACAAACCCACCCATCCCGGCAGTTTTGACAGCCTCACACACCCCCCGCCAAGGGCTGTTTGGCAGCCAACCGCACCCTTGTGCGTGGCTGTTAAGCCAAACGCACCCGGTGTTAAATCAAACCAACCCGACAACCCCTCCCTGGCTGTCAACAGCCAAACCCGACGCGAACCTAACCCACGTCCGACCCGGTTATACCCTGACGGTCCCGCAACCCGAACCCCCTAAACCCACAAACCAATTGATGCCCCCGGCTGTTATGATACAAACCAAACGCACCCTCTTGTCTGCTAAACCCAACCTGGCCCTCGGCTGTCCCGCAACCCGACGCCCTTTGGTTGTTGTAACCAAAACCCGAACCCGCTGTTAAACCCAACCCGAACCCTCCCCCCTTGGCTGTTTTACAACTCCAAACGCACCCCTCGTTGGTGCAAACTACAACACAGCCAACGCACGACCCCTCGAGGTGGTGGTGAACCCACAACACCAAACGAACGCACACGCCCTCCCCCCCCCACTCTTCTCTCCGGCTGTTACGAGCCCATCGCACCTCTTGTGCGGTTTATAAAAACAAACCAAACAAACCCTTGTTGGCTGCTAAACCTAACTAACGCACCCTTGGCGTTTATATAGCCGAACCAAACCACCCCTAGGTGGTGGTTTTCACCACAAAACAAACCCATAACAACCCGACCCGACACCCCCTCCCCCACTGCTGCTGTTGACCCGCGAACCGCAACCAAACCCACCCGCACCCTTTTTATTTTATTGGTTTACAAAACCACCCGCACCCTTGGGGGCCGTGGCTGTTAGTGATGATGATGATGATGATGATGGTGTTATGGTGATGGTGTTGAGGGTTGTGGTAGGCTGTCGCTGTGGCTGCCGGATGAGGAGGGAATACGGCGCGTGAAGGAGAGTGTATATGGGGATCGGGTAGATCGTTAGGTGGGGAGTAATTTTGGTCTTCGCCGGATATGTCCGCCGGAAAACTTTTCCGGCGGCGGCGCAAGGTGGCCGGCGGTGGGAGAGTGGTGGCCGGATAATTTGGGGAAGAAGAGGAGGTGAGAGAGAGAGTTATAAAAGAAAAAGAGTGTGTGTGTATATTTAGATGGAAATGAAAAGATGTATATAAAAAAATATATATATTAAAACTTTATATTAGAAGTGACAATTTGAAATAGTTGAGGGACCAAATGTGTAACTTATTTGGTATAGTTTTTATAAAAACGGTTCGGGACCCATTTGAGCGACCTAACGGACGATTCAAATCTCGAAACTTGCGCCATTGTTTTTATAATCATTTTTCTGATAAAAATGAGTATTTATTTGATAATATTTAAGAAATATTTTATAACATTAATAAACATCTTTTATTCATTTGTGACCTGTTTCAGCCCGCTCCGTCGAAATAAAAAATGATTTTCAACCTCGAATTGTCGCGTTTTCAAGAAACGCTTGTTAATTTACAAAAATGATGAATAATTTAGTTAATATTTTTATTAAATAAATAAGATAACTAAAAACAATTTAATTGTTATTTATGTGTCCGCGTTGTTATAATTGTTCGAACGATAAAATGTTTTGCGTGCTAGTTTAGGCCCTTTCGGCTCGTTTCCGGTCTCGTGCAAAACTAAAAATTGTCAAAGAATGTCATTCCACATCAAATTGCTTAGAGTCCGGTCGTGAAAACTGATTAGAGATCGTTCTTAAAGTCAAGCCAACCCAAAAAGTCAAAGATTGACAATCGTCACAAAATTCAAAATTCTCGATGTTACAGTACCTACCCCTTAAAGAAATCTGTCCCGATATTTTAGATTCGTGTTAACCGATTGTGTAGACGAGAAAAGGTTTACAATCTGATAAACTTTTCTAATGGCGAAGACGATGAGGTAGCTTTCTTCAGCAAGATTAATGTCTCGACACTTCTCATCATACCAAAAGCTTGGCAGTTGACCAGGGGATATATAATCCATACAAGGTAGATATTTCAGAAAAAATATCGTCACAAGTTTTATGATTGATACTAAACACCACACTGGTATCGCCTTACTCGAACATCTCGCTTCTCAGAACCACAATATTGTCTGCTTTGCCCTCGCTGCTCACCGCTGTGCTTGTGTTACTTGCTTGGGACTTCTCGCAGTCACCCAAACCAGTGTTACTCTCACTCAAGCACGTTCAACTGCCAGTTCTTGGCAGTACTAGGATGTACCGCGACCTACGTCTTCCTACTAGTGGCCCGAAATGAATAGTCCAACTATCTGTTTCGTCGATAGGTGATTATCTCGTTTAAAGGGAGTTGCATTATTTATGGGATAAAGTTGTATCAGTCGGGACCGCTCCAGGACCCAACAGTAGCGACCATAACGTCAATATTATAACAAATGGTGACGGGATATTGCACTCAGTCTGTCAGCTCCACAGACAGTTCGTGATTGCCAAGACTTGCAAAGTCATATGTAAATAACCGTAAATTGGATAAGGTAGCTCCAAATGAGGCCTTAAGATTTATGCGGAGTGGCAAGACACTATTGTGCTTCCAAACCTTTTTAACGGATTCTGATGATTATCGATTTCAGGTTCATACTCGTGTCATATCGGATACCATTAAGCCCACTCATTTATAATTTCTTATTTACATACAAAGCGTCCAATATATGTAAGTAAAGAAATGATAAACTTATGGTTTCGTGATTTTATAATTTATTTATTTAAATGAAGAGGCGTCCCAATCCTTTTAAATAAACAGATTATAAATCATCCTACTTAATAATTCCCGGTGCAATACGCGTACTCTCATAACCTTCAAGGTAGTTGACATGACGATGCATGTGTTCTACTGAGTATTGGACGAGTGATTTAAAACTCGTCTTTAGAAGCTGGAAGTAAAAACTGCCAGGCGAGATCAAATAAAGTTCAAGATAATTAAAGAGTACTCGGTTAGAGTAAATAAGGTAAAGATCTCTATAAACAAATCAGTATAGTGATTACCATATCGATCCTCCTATTACAAGTCCCGCCTATACAAGACTTGCAATACTTAGATTCATACACAATCCCGTGTAAACAGAACTGTGACGGCTTTGTTAACATAGCAATTTTCATATCAATCCTCATATTACAAGTCCCGCCTATACAAGACTTGTAATACTTAAATTCATACTTAATTCCATGTAACAAAATTATAACGGCTTTCGCGTAATACGATATTATATAAAGTTATGAAGAAAAATAATATTCTTAGAGACCATTGTTTAACTTACAATGTCTGAGGAACGAAATGAGACCATTGTGCAACTCACAATGTCTGACATATAATTGAGACCATTGTGCAACTCACAATGTCTTAAGAAATGCGCTCGGTATTTATAGAAATACTCTTATATTATAAGCGTAGCACGATATACGCGAAAGGAAGCAAGCCAATATATAAATTATAAGATATGTATGCCACGTCAAGCACTTAATGCAATACGTAATGAAAGCACCTAAGCAAGTAGCGTGTATCCACTTTTGAAAATGTTTTGTTGTAGGCAATGATTTTTGTGAAAACGGTTATTAGTCTAGGGTAAAATATGAACCTAGTTCTCTTATAAAACCATTGCTCTGATACCAATCTGTAACACGCCCCTAAAAAATACTTACACGCAGCGGAATAACAAAATTGGGGTTGTTTACTTCGTAATAACACAGCAATATAATACAAGAGAACGACCTCTAGGTGTCGTTTGAATAATAACATTTGTTGATTCAATAAAAAATCTGAAATTTAAATAATACAGTTTGTCCCATAATTTGCATCACAATTAAAAAGCTTGAATGTAATGACTCCAGCACACCAACTAGTCCCAAAGCCTCTAATCCTCCTGAAGAAAAACATCTTACAAGTGTCAAACATTAAAGTATGGTAGATTTCATAGATAGTTAAATATGAATGTATCCCAATGTATAGTCAACAGTACGATGTAAAAATCCAAAAGTTTAAAGAATGCATAAACACATTTTATATCTCCATAAAGTTAAAAAAACCAAATCTTATCCACAGATTTTATAAATAATGCCTAGACAAATGTAAAGTCACCAAAAATGTTCCAAGGTATTATGTGTCGTGGGGCCCTGTAAATCCCCCAACAATGATCCAACATTTATAAACCCGTTCGATTACCTGTGGTAGATTAATCACCCGAACGGGGGTTGTCAATCCCGAATAGATCTATAATGTTCGTTTACCAAGTGATCGCTAATCACCCGAAACGAGGTATCCACATACCAAATAGATCTATTTCCAATAACATTTCCATTTCGCGCTCACCCTCACAAGTGATTTACCAGTTCAATGACGCTGTGACGTAGACTTGTAATGTACCCTAATTTGGGCAGGGATACAAAAAAGGCGTATAGTACACGCCCGTTACCGGTGTCCCCTCCAAGAACACACGGCATAAATGTAATTGTTAACAGTTCGATCAGACTTTAGCTAATCCGAAACAATTTCAAATGTAAAGTATGCCTTTGTGACAAAAAATGAAGTCCCAAAATAATGTATTCCCTAGCGAACTTGCAAATATGGTATGTCAACAAGTTGTAAACAATCCTGTAAATTGCATTTGTAATCAACATGTTCTCACCCCCAAATATAGTAAAAACCGTAAAACATGGGGCTTATAAACCACAAAATCCTTTCAAACATCACATTGTTTTATAAGATAACCAATATAAGGATTTGTAGACAGCATGTATATCCCCCTCGCGGGTTATAAAACAATCAAAGATGAAAAGCGAGGCTATGAACTCACCTTGATTAAAGACCACGATCAATTAATCCAATTAAATCACAACTGAATCTGCAACGATCTCGACCACGACCTATAATTATGTCGTTCGATTATAATACACGTACTAAATATGATCAACGATGCGTACATCGTTACCACGAAATCATACATATTTTTATATGTATGCAGTCATATATACATGTGATGAGAAATCCACTTGCGCGTCTTTAAACCTTAACCCTTAGTATATTTTATGTATATATACTATTTTCCGTCCAATCCTAACTTATCTCAATTTCTAAAGCCGATAAGCCTCGCGGCAAAGTAAAATGCCATTACAAACAACTTTCGTGTTTCGCCGGAAGGCTGAAACGGACTCGAAAGTGATCAAATCATTTAATTAATAAATCTGTCATTTTTAATATTTATTAAAAATAACCTATTTTATAACTAAAGTGTATATTCTGATTTCGATCCAGTTTCTTCGTTATTTGAACTTAAAAGTCCCGTTTTATATCAAAACATCCGTATAATTATAATTTGTTATATTTTGTAAATCAAAATATAATTTATCAACATCTCGATTCCCGAATCTTATGTTTCGATTTTTGATATTTATTATTCGGTATAAAAGGTGTAAATGTCCATTTTTGGTCCAACTCTCGTCTCAGATATATCCAATATCACTTATACATTAATATCAGTCTCGTTTCAATATTCATATCGTATTTTACTTAGACCGCGCAATTTAATATTTTTCATCACATTATATATATATCAATTAAATGAAACAATTTAATATATTTTCGCGTTAACTTAAACTCACTTTATTTCGGTGTCAACACACTCAAACGCACGCACCCCGGCTTTCGCAGCCAAACCCAAACACGCCCTTTTATATTTATAACAGCCAAACGCACCCCTTGGCGTTGGCTGTTACAACCAAACGCACCCTTGTGCGATTTTTAACCAAACAAACCCACCCATCCCGGCTATTTTTGACAGGCCTCACACACCCCCCGCCCAAGGCTAGTTTGGCAGCCAACCCGCACCTTGTGCGTGGCTGTGGAAGCCAAACGCATACCCGCGGTTTAAATCAAACCAACCCGACAACCCCGCCCCTGGCTGTCAACACCAAACCCGACTCGAACCCTAACCCACGTCCGACAGCTCGGTTATACCCGGCTGTCCCCGCAACGCCGACCCGACCTAAACCCACAAACAAAGCACCCGGCTGTTATGATACAGCAACCTAACGCAAACCCTCTTGTCTGCTAAACCCATCCGGCCCTCAACGGCTGTACCCCCATCCCGACGCCCTTTGGTTGTTGTAACCAAAACCCGAACCCGCTGTTAAACCCAACCCGAACCCTCCCCCCTTGGCTGTTTTACAACACAAAACGCACCCCTCGTTGGTGCAAACTACAACCCAACGCACCCTCGAGGTGGTGTGAACCCACAACCCAAACGAACGCACACCCCCCCCCCCCTCTCTCGGCTGTTGACAGCCAACGCACCCTTGTGCGGTTATAAAAACAAACCAAACAAACCCTTGTTGGCTGCTAAACCTTACTAACGCACCCTTGGCGTTTATATAGCCGAACCAAACCACCCCTAGGTGGTGGTTTTCACCACAAAACAAACCCATACAACCCGACCCGACACCCCCTCCCCCACCGCTGCTGTTGACCCGCGAACCGCAACCAAACCCACCCGCACCCTTTTTATTTATTGTTACAAACCACCCGCACCCTTGGGGGCCGTGGCTGTTGGTGATGATGATGATGATGATGATGGTGTTATGGTGATGGTGTTGAGGGTTGTGGTAGGCTGTCGCTGTGGCTGCCGGATGAGGAGGGAATACGGCGCGTGAAGGAGAGTGTATATGGGGATCGGGTAGATCGTTAGGTGGGGAGTAATTTTGGTCTTCGCCGGATATGTCCGCCGGAAAACTTTTCCGGCGGCGGCGCAAGGTGGCCGGCGGTGGGAGAGTGGTGGCCGGATAATTTGGGGAAGAAGAGGAGGTGAGAGAGAGAGTTATAAAAGAAAAAGAGTGTGTTGTAATTTTTTAGGATAAATAAAAGATGTATATAAAAAAATATATATATTAAAACTTTATAGTAGAAACAAAAAGTGCCAATTTTGAAAATAGTTTGAGGGACCATATGTGTAACTTATTTGGTATAGTTTTTTATAAGAATGGTTCGGGACTCATTTGAGCGACTTAACGAATGATTCAACTCTCGAAACTTGCGCCATTGTTTTTATAATCATTTTTCTGATAAAAATGAGTATTTATTTGATATTATTCATAAATTATTTAATAACATTAAATAAAATATCTGTTATTCATTTTGCGAACCGGTTTCCGCTCCGTCCTGAAATAAGAAAATGATTTCAACTCGAATAGCGCTGTTTTCAAAACGCTTTTAATTTAAAAATGATGAATAATTTATTAATATTTTTTATTAAATAAATACTGATAACTAAAAAACAAATTTAATTGTTTTTAAAGTGTCCCGTTGTATTGTTTTCGAAAATGTTGCGGTGCTGTTTTAGCCCTTTTCGGCTCGTTTCCAGGTCTCGGGCAAAACTAAAAAGTTGTCAGGAATGTCATTCCACATCAAATTGCTTTAGAGTCCGAGTCGTGAAAACGTGATTTAGATGATCGTTCTTATAAGTCAAGCCAGACCCAAAAAGTCAAAGATTGACATCGTCATCTAAATTCGAAAATTCTCGGATGTTACACAATACACTTAACATGATAAACTCAATACAATAACACATTACTACCATTTTACTTACCTCACATCCAAGCTAATTTAATCAATAAGACCATCGGCATCAACTCTTTGTTCCTAAACAAGAATCATCACAAATCATAAACATCTCATTAAGCCATAACAAGGGTTTATTATAACCTTAAGAACACACCATTTATCATCACTAATCATCATATGATCATTTCATGATCATAACCCAAAATCATTAATTTGATCTTAATTCATTAATTTTCCTTATCCCATAATCACAAACACCACTATATAGGTTTTATAACATCAATTACCCAAAACCCCCAATAGGGCACTTAAACCTTAACCTTTAATTCTTCAATTAACTCATAATTAGAGGTTACTTACTTGAGGGAATGATTGTTAGGTGCTTAACCCTTGACATGGAAGTATAATATTCATCACTTAGATCATCAAGCTAGGTTCTTCCCTCCTTTTCTATCTTTCTAGGTCGACACACACAAACACCACACTTCTCTGGAATATCTTAGAAGAACCTAGGATATGTCTAGATATTTGTTGGTTAGAAGTTTGCCACTTTGGTAACTTAAGTCTCATAGGTCTTATTCTTTCATAATTGTGACACATAATATTTTCTAAAACCATATTTATAATATTAATACTTATAGTTTGACTACCGGGTTGACTAGCTAATCATATAACATCTTCAAACTTATAAAAGTCATAGTCAAACTCATTATATGGCATTCTCATAATTAAATACTTAAATCCAGTTTTGGGGTGTTACAACAACTACTCTCGGATTAGTCTTGCCACTCGCTCTGACATTTGATTTAATTAAAGTGAGTATTTATCTTCTTTTTGAATGTGTGTTGTTGTCCTAATTTCTAATTTTTGATTGCCCTAATTTTTGTTTGCCCTAATTTGTTGTTTGTTAGATATAAAAATGAAAGACATTAATTGGGGCAAAGTTAAAATTACTGATGAAGTAATGGAGTATGTGATGCCTAAATATGGGAATAAGAATTGGATGGAAGATAATTCATGGTCTCAGATCATACTCAATGATATATATAACACATTCTACAAAGACGAAGTAGATGAAGACAAAGAAACAGAGGTTGCAAAAGAAAGTGAGGATATGGCATGATCTTTGTATGCTTATCAGAGATATGCTTTTGATATTTGATATCTTATATAGTAGAATTTTTTATTTGTATTTTGACTGCATATCTATTTTGACTGCATAATAGGGTGTTTGGATATGATTTGACTGTAATTTAC
>BQNB010126769.1:1270-19545 GCA_026074375.1 Tanacetum coccineum | reverse complement strand
TTCGAGCAATTGAGCCATAGTACGAGTATCATCCATCGTAACTACGGGAATAGGTTCAACAAGATTGAATGGTTCAACAAAAGTCAGGTTGACTCGTTGTTGTTGACGATTAGATTTACGAGATTGAGAACGAGTGCGCATGCACTAAAATATAAAAAGAGAATTTATACTAATAATTTTTTTTAGTTTTTTTTTGGCTTTTCAACAATGTATTCACAATAAATTTTAATAACGGACAAAGAGATAAGACACTTAAACCTAATAATCAACTCGCTTCTCGGTAACTCTTTATGAGAAAAACGCACAAAAGAGTTTGTTTAACTTACGAAGGTGAGCTGTACGTCGCAAGAGACACAAAAGGTAAGTCTTTGATCTTTGGTTCGCTAACTTATTAATGGATAATACTTCCATTGAAAGTATTATTTGTTGGTGTTCTTTTACCAACTTGGTGAATTTTTTTTTTATTTTATATTATTTTTTAGATTTTTGGTTTTATATTATAATTATACTAATAAAAGAAAATAAAAAATATTTTTGTATATATATATATATATATATATTTTTATGAAAATAAACAAAATAACTTCAATTGGAATGATCTTCAAACACAAACTTTCAAACGGCTTCAACAATCGTAGACAATCCTCCCCGGCAGCGGCGCCAAAAACTGATCGCTTCTGATCTACACTCTTTAATATATAGTACATATATACAAAATATACTTATAAATATATAAAAAGGAGGGTAGGTGTCAAAAGATCACAATTATAGTAACCCGGACAGTAAGTATGATTCCGGGACGTTAATCCCGATGGGAGGATAGCAATTGAAAGTCTGAGCGTCGTTTTGAGAATTGATGCTTGAATGGAATAAGATTGATATTGGTTTTCTAAAACTACGGGAAAACTAAGACAAAATCTTAAAAACACTTAAGACAAGATAAATTTTAACAAAAAACGCAAAACGGGAACCCTACACGGTGTCTAAAAACCTAAATTATCAAAGATAAACCTAAAATGAATCTTTTCACTTTTAACTAACCCTAATTGACTAAAAAATAAGATTAAAGAAAACTAGAATAAAAACGGAGTTGAATTGAGCTTAAAAACACGAAAAACGTAAACGGGAATGAATCCCGTTCTTTAAAAAATGAAATTTTGCAATTTAAACCCTACGGAAGCAAAACTAATTTTCCTAGAAACTATATGATAAAACAAAATTTTTTAAAAAAAGATTATATTTTTAGACTTTTTTTATAATTTATTTATGGAATTAAAAACGATTTTAAAGAAATTAAATATAAAAAATACTAAACGTTTTATAAAAATTCTGAAAAAATTATGAAAAGTAGATTGAATAATGAGGAATCTAAGAAAATTAAGCTCGAGAAAACAGCTTATCGAATAAGCTGTTAAATAAGCTTAAACAGCTTATTATACTAAAAACCTTAAAATGTATATAACTAATAGATTTTGCAAAAGTATACCGGATGAGCTATTGTAGCACAATGGTTGAGTGTGTGGAGGTTAAAACGCTTAATGAAGGTGGTAGAGGTCCCGGGTTCGAGCCTTGCTCACCCGGGGCTTCCCACTATCCCAAGTGTTTTTGTTTTGACCATTTTTTTAATAAATTTTTAGAAAACTTAAAAATAAGCACTTTTTACAATGACACTTTTTTATTAAGCACAAATAAGCTCTAAAATAAGCTAAACAAGACAGAATAAGCTTAAAAACTACTAAGTCCTAAAAACTAAGTGTTTTCATTTTTTAAGGAGAATAAGCAAACGAAATTTACAAATAAGCTAAAACAGACAATAAGCTATGTCTAAAAAGCACATAAGAACAAAATTAAGCACAAATTATAAGCTAGATAAACAGAAAAGCTAAAAAGGCTTAAGAACACTTAAAACTTACACTAGAAAGCAAATAAGCTCAAAATAACGTTATGGCCCAAATAACTAAATACAGCTTTGAAATGGGGTTTATACTAGCCTAAATAAGAAATTAAACCTAAATAAGCAAAAACAATAAGCAATAAGCTAAAAGAAGAAAATAAGCACTTATGGTGCAAACTGTTAACCAAACAGCCCTTAAAGGCACCTTTGAGCTTATTTTTCAATAAGCTAAAGGATCCTTATAGACTTTTGGCTTATTTCCCTAAGGAGTATACCTAGAATACTACTTAAAACAACTTTCAAAAAGCATTTTGAAAATCAAATAAGCAAAGAAAAAGCTATAAGAAAAAGTTGTTTACTATTTTTTTTGGTTTTCTAAGATTCTATGAAAAGACAAATGGTGAATTGCAGCCTTAATTAAGCTATCTAAATAAGCTAATTATCACTAAATAAGCTAAAACAAATATAGAGTTACTATTAAACTACTTGTGCAACAAATTTTAAAACCTAAATCTAGCTTATCCTAACTAAATTTTTAGATTGAAAATGAGCTTTTGGCTGTTTACTAATACTAATGCATTTGACAGTTTTAAAACTAAAACTCAAATCCAAAACATGCAGGCCTAAATACTTGAATCTAACATCATTTAAACTACTTACAACTAAACAAATTGATAAAAAAAAAGGGCATGATAGGAAAAGTATTAAGCACAAATAGCTTATGAATCTGAGCTTATGACCTCAGACTCATAAAGCTAACAAAAAAAACCTATTGAAACTTGATTTAGCCTAATAAAACTTATAAATCCTACTCTTATAAGCTTAAATAAGTGATTTAAAGTGAGCTTAAAGGACTAAATGGCCTCAAGCAGTACTAACTTGAGTTAGTACTGCTTGACCCAAACACTCTTTTAAGTTGCTCAAAACCATTTTAAGCTTATAATTTTGAGATTTAAAGAGAAAAATTCAAATACCAGATAATAATAAGCTTATAACAAACCTAATGAACATATTTCAGCAATAAAATAAGCAAAAACAATAAGCTAACAAACTTGTGCTAAATATTATTTTTTGGTTTTTATGACTTTTTTGTATTAAAAACATGAGAATTAAGATCTAAACAAACAATTGAACTAAATAAGCATTAAACACAAATAATAAGCAATTATAAATTAATCTAAACTAAAATAAGCAAATAATAAGCATTTATAAGCTAATAATTTAAAATTAAGCTAAAATTGTAAAAAATGGACTTACATGAGCCTTTGCTCTAAACAAGGCTAAGAATAAGCTCAAGTGAGCTATCAACAAGCTCTAGCTTATCACAAGGATAAGCTAGTAAAGTCCAATAAGCTCTTCCAGGGTAAGCTTATCATCCAAAGCAACCAAATCCATCCATAGCATAGGTATTAAACTTGATTTTAGATTTAAGTAAAGTTAATGACTGAATTTAGTTCAATCTAAGCTTAGAGACTTAGATGAGCTTGAGATGAGCTTATTAGAAGCTTATGAAACAGTAACAGCTTATTTATCAAAGTTTATATGTAAGTAAGCTTTGAGAAAAGTAAGAGCATAATAAGGAAACTTGATTTCTATTAATAAAACAGCTGATTACAATACTAAAAATTGAAATGACATTAAGTAAACAATAAGCTAAAACATTTTTAAAGTAAAATCATAAAAGCTAAATTTTATAAGCTGAAAATGTAAAAAAAAATCTATATCTCCTGTGAGTGAGAAGGTCTTGTATTTATAGTTAAGAGAGAAGCTTCTAGGTCTGTCAACATATTCCTCCAAGCTTTGATCTCGTCCCTTCCTTTAATGCCAATCATTGGATCCTTTGTTTAAGCCGTTGGATCAAATAAGTGAGCACACGGATTGCCAGCGTGGCATTCCGTGTGTCAGAGTACTTGTGCTTCTTTTGCACTAAATTTAGTGCAAAAATTCCTTCCTTGTGTGTTTCCTTGCATCCACGTGTGTCATTCCTTTTGGTGTCTTGGCCAATGAGAGACATTGGTGACGTTTTACTCTGCCAACTCCTGACTTGGTACTCGAATCTTAGAGCCATGCTGTCAATTGCATTTTACCCATTGATTTTGATGCAGGGTAAAACGAAGAAGGAGATGAACAGTAAAAAACGGTATTTCGCGCTTTTTCTTTTCATTTTTTATCTTTGTTTGACTCGGGGTTGTGGGAGGGTTTGACTTGGGCCCGGGTATAAAAAATTGGGCTACAGTTTGGGATTTGGGCTTGGTTATAAGGTTGTGTTATAAAGGGATAACGACCGTTATCTCTTTATTATAAAGGAGATAACGGTGTTAGGGTTTAGGGACTTTTGGTGAAATTAGGTTTAACATTTAGGGCATTTTGGGTATTTTGAGGATTTTGTCTTTTATGAGTTGACCAATGGTTGACTTTTGATGACATTTTGCTAGAAACTTCCGGCTCTTGTGCACTCTATCCGTTCTCGTGTCCGTGTTTGTCCGGTTTTGACCGTTTTCTTGTGATTTTTGCACTATCCGTACCTACACATTCACAAACAACAAAATACACAAATACAAGTATATTTTTGCACATTTTGATCATTTAAGAGCCATTTTGGATATAATAAGGATATGTGATTTCTCACATATCAAAACATATCTCTGGACACAAACCGTATGAAACTCGATCAATTCGCTCAATTCCGCTTCAACTCTCTCACCGAAGAAGAGGGGTGGAATCGAATTGAAGATTACATCCAATACCAAGACGATCTGTGGGACGAAATGTTAACCATTTCATGACGTTTATTTCTATTTTGAATGCAATCGCAAACCTACCATTAGGGGAGCTGTCCTAGAAACGGGCTCAACCTAATCTCTCCTCGAAACACCTACTCGAGAGGTTGGGTTGAAAAACCCCTACCTAATTTGTGACTACTACGGAGGATCCCACGAGGCCGATGAATGCAGGCAGAACAACCCAGCCGAGCAAGTATACTTGTCTGGGGGAGACATCTACGATGATCCTTCCCTTCTAAGGTTCTATCAGAATGACGACACCTCCACCATGGGGGAACAAAAATTAAAGAAAAGGAGAGGATGGTCCGAATGGGTTGTAGAAGTATGTTTGATGATGAGCTCGCCAACTTTTATGCTCAAAAAGACTAGTCCCACACGAGGGGGTAGGAGAGATGCTTGACGAGCACCGTAAGGAAATGCCTTGGACAATTCTCCCAAATCCTATCGCAATCGGGAAATTAGCGAAACTCCTAACCTGAAGCACCAAACTTTGCCATAAAATATATCAGACGTTAGCTCTGTGAGATCACCTTTCCGACACCTTCAAAACGACTATATGCCAACCATACTGAAGGGGCAACCGAAAAAGGAAGGACCTGAGGGCGTAGAACCAAGCATTATACATAATGAAGAGCTTCCCCCCCCCCCCGGCCATCCATTTTTTACCAACCCTCTAAGTCATCGAATCTGCCCTTTCCATTCAGAGTGAAAAAGCAGAAAAAGGATGACGAAGATGAGCGGCTTCTCTAAATCTTCAAACATATTCATATCAATCTGTCATTCCTAGAATCTATGATCCACATGCCAAAAGGAGCCAAGGTCTCTTAAAGGATCTCCTTTCACATAAGGAAAAAGCGACCTCCTCGGTAAAGCTTGGTGAGGAATGTTCCGCTATCATCCAAAGGAGTCTACCTCAAAAAGAAGGAGACCCAGGAAGCTTCACACTGCCATGTGTCTCTATCGGAACCCTTGGCAGTTAAAGTAAGGCCCTTGGCTAATCTAGGGGCAAAGAATCAATTCATGTCACACTGATTATCCTTACGACGATTAGGATTTTCTAAACTACAACCAACCAGAAAGAGTATTCAACTGGTTGACCGATCTATCAAATACCCCATCGGGGTCTGCGAGAATCTATTGGTAAAATTAAGTAAGACCCCCATCATTCCAGCACATGAAGGAATAATTTTTAGTGGTGATTTTCAGTTTAATTTTTGTAGTAGTTTAATTCTTCGATTAAGTTTTAATGTAATTGCAATTTCATGTTATTTTATTTCATATTGTAAGAAACCTATTTCAGTTTTAATAAAATAAGTATTTCATATTAATTTGCATCTTCATTCAAATTCTGTCAAAATCATATTATCTGTTGAGTTTGTTTGAGTAATGGTTCAAGGCTTGGAGTCTCTATTGGAGTTGGATGGCTGCTGAGACTCCAAGGGTTTTTAGAGCTGTTGGTCAGCAGTAGGGCTAGATTAGGATTGTTGATTTTGATATAAGGGCTTATGTGGATTAAGCCATAAGCCCACACAGCTTATTGCTTTCCTGTTCATGCTGGAAAGCCAAGGTACACACTAATTGTTTTGCATTTGTTCTTTTTCTTTTTCTTAATAAGCTGTTAATCTGTCTCATAAAAAGTTAAATAAGCTGTTGGATTTGCTTATAGTTGAATAAGCAGATTTTTTAAAGTAGTGATAATCTGTCAAGTGCTTGAATCTTGCTTTGTTCATGTAGTTTAAGAGGTAGATTATTGAGTTGCTAGAGCTTTTAAGCTGATAAGCTTATTTAGCTTATTTTAAATAAGTAAGAGTTGAGTTTCAAATAGTTTTAGCTTTTTAAATTCTGTTGATAATAAGCTGTTTATTATAAAAAAAGGTTGCTGTTTGTTAAAAGTTAGGTGCTGCAGGGGCCTGTCTAGGAGGAAGAAGAAACCATTGCTCATTATTTAACAGGCTTAAAACCCGAAATCACTGATGTTGTTTGTCTTCAACAATATTGGTCATATAATGATGTATGTCGGTTAGCTCGAAAGGTGGAATCACAACAGAAGAGAAAAATAACAGTAATATGAATTCTCCCTTTACAAGTCATTTTATGGGAACTGGCATGGGAAAGAAAGTCGCAAGCTCGAGCTCAAATCCAAGTCGAAACTCCAGCACAACATCAACTTATAATCCTAATTCTAGCAGAAGGACATCAACAAGTAAACGGTGTTATAAGTTTTAAGGGCTTGGGCATTTTGCCAACGATTGTCCAAATAAAAAGATGGTTACTTTTGTTAAAGTTGATGATGGACCTGTGTTTGACAAGTATGATGATGAACATGAGAAAATAACATCGGACCAAGAAGAGATAACATATGCTGATACGGGTGAAGTGCTAGTAATTAAGCGAACCATGAATGTAGTAGTAAAAGAAGATGAATCGTGGGTAAGGCATAACATTTTTCATACTCGCTGCACATGTGAAGGTAAAGTTTGTAATGCTATCATAAATGGTGGTAGCTGTGAGAATGGGGTATCTAAAACAATGGTTAGTAAGTTGGGACTGAAAACCGAACAACATCCCCAACCATATACGTTATCATGGTTCCGAAAGGGGAATGAAGTAAGAGTGTCAAAACGGTGCCTGGTAAAATTCTCAATTGGGAAGAAATACAGTGACGAGATTTGGTGCGACGTAGTTCCAATGGACGTGTGTCATATCTTACTCAGTAGGCCGTGGAAATTTGATCTTAAGACTAAGCATGATGGGTTTAAAAACACCTATACCTTTTAAAAGTTGGAGTTACTATTATTCTTAGACCTTCTGGTTTGCGAAAGGAAACGAAGAATCAGTTATTGTCCCGCGTAGCATTTATGGCTGAGATACCTACACCAGTAGAAGTGTTTGCTCTAGTCATGATGGAGTCAAATCAAGATGAGTTTCAAGTGCCATTACAAGTGATACCGATACTTGAAGAATTTGCTGATGTAGTACCCAAAAAATTACCATCAGGTCTACCCCTCATGAGGGACATACAACATTGCATTGATTTTATACCAGGCACAACCATACCCCACAAGGCCGCCTATCGAATGAACCCTCGTGAACATGATGAGTTGCAACGTCAAGTGCAAGAGTTACAAGAAAAGGGTTCAATTCGCGAAAGCATGAGTTTGTGTGCGGTACCGGAATTATTAGTTCCCAAGAAAGACGGGCCATGGAGAATGTGTATTGATAGCCGAGTAGTTACTAAAATAGCCATCAAATATCGTTTTCCGATTCCGCGGTTTGATGACCTAATTGACCAGTTGCGTGGAGCGAGCATTTTCTCAAAGATCGATTTACGTAGCGGGTATCATCAGATTCGCGTGCAACCGGGGGATGACTGGAAGACGACATTTAAAACTCGTGATGGTTTATACGAGTATATGGTGATGCCTTTTGGACTCTCGAACACACCAAGCACATTTATGCGGCTAATGAATTAGGTCTTTCGATCTTATATTGGTAAGTTTGTGGTTGTCTACTTTGATGACATTTTGGTATATAGTGCTACAGTGGAGGATCATTTAGACCACTTACAACACGTTTTTTAAATCTTAAGATAACAAAAGCTTTATGCTAACATTAAGAAATGCCACTTTCTTACTCATGAGGTCTTATTCCTGGGATACATTGTATCTAAAGAAGGCATTCGAATCGACCCCACAAAAATCAGCACCATTATCGACTGGAATACGCCAACGACCGTTCATGAAATCCATAGTTTCCATGGTCTAGCGTCATTTTATAGAAGGTTTACTCACAATTTTAACACCATTATTTCACCAATCACCGAGTGTATGAAAGGAGGCAAGTTTAGTTGGTCTCAAGAAGCTGAAACAGCCTTTAGTTTATTGAAAAGAAAAGTAACCGAAGCTCCTGTGCTAATACTACCTGATTTTGAGGAAGTGTTTGAAGTTCATTGTGATGCGTCAGGGGTCGGGATTGGTAGAGTACTTAGTCCAAAGAGTCGGGCCATAACATTTTTTAGTGAAAAGTTGAATGACACCAGGCATAAATACTCCACGTACGACAAGGAATTCTATGCAATAGTTCGTAGCTTAGAATATTGGTGCCATTATCTTGTCTCAAAGGAGTTCGTCTTGTATTCTGATCACGAAGCACTAAAATACGTTAACGGACAACATAAGTTAAAGCCGAGGTACGCTAAATGGGTTGAGTTCTTATAAGCCTACAATTTCTCTATTAAGCATAAGGCAGGAACTCTTAACAAAGTTGTTGATGCGTAAGTCGAAAGCAAGCACTACTTGCAACAATGCAAGTCCAAGTTGTAGGGTTTGAAATATTTAAGGAGCTTTATGGTGATGATCCTGACTTTGAGGTTATATGGAAGAAATGTCAAGACCATCCATACCAAAGATTTGCTCTGCAAGGTGGATTTCTTTTTAAAGATAACAGACTTCATATTCCCAAATGCTCATTAAGGGAGTCGATTATAATGGAAGGCCATGCCGGGGGTTTAGCAGGTCATTTTGGAGTAGATAAGACTCTTACTTGGTAAAGCGAGCATTTTTATTGGCCGCGAATAGAGCGCGACATTGAAAATTTTATGGAAAGGTGTCGTGTGTGTCGAATGGCTAAAACCCGAAGTACCAATGTAGGTTTGTACCAGCCATTACCCGTCCCAGTAGCCCCGTGGGTGGATGTGAGTCTTGATTTCGTTCTAGGGCTACCTCGAACACAAAGGAATAAAGATTCAATTATGGTGGTGGTGGATCGGTTCTCCAAATGGAGCATTTTATTCCTTGCAACAAGACGTTCGACGCATCTTAAGTAGCACGTTTATTTATTTATGCAGGAGGTTGTACAATTACATGGTGTGCCTAAGACTATTACTTCTGATCGTAATGTGAAGTTCGTTAGTCATTTTTGGCTTACGTTATGGAGCAAGATGGGAACTCAACTTCAGTTTAGTTCACCACACCATCCTCAGACGGATGGACAAACTGAGGTGGTTAACCGTAGTCTGGGATATTTGTTACGAAGTTTAGTTGGAGAGAATCCGAGACAATGGGATTTGGTGTTACCACAAGCCGAGTTTGCATACAATCGATCAAAAAGTCGCACCACGGGCAAGACACCATTCGAAGTAGTAACCGGTGTTAATCCCATCACTCCACTTGATCTCACCCTACTTTTGACACTTGTGCATTTTAGTTATGATGGAGAAGAGCGCGCCAAACAAGTCCAACAGTTACACGAACACCTCTGAGCACACATTGAAAAACAGAATGCAAAGTATAAGGAAAGGGTGGATAGACATTGCAAAAAAGTCATGTTTAAGGAAGGAGACTTGGTGTGGATCCGACTGGGAAAAGAACGCTTCCCAACTGGTAGGTTTGGAAAATTACAGCCTCGTGCAGATGGTCCATATCGTGTTCTCAAAAGGATCAATGATAATGCCTACAAGATAGACTTACCTGGAGAGTATCACGTATCCGCAACCTTCAACGTAGCGGACTTATCCCCTTATGTTACAGATGAGGAACAAGATTCGAGGTCGAATCTTCTTTTAGCAGGGGAGTATAATGGCATGGGCATTAAATGGGAAAATAAGTATTCCAAAAGTCCTTTATCAGTTATAAAATTTCATAAGCCTTTGGTCATTCTATAAATGAACCTCATCACTTAGGATGGAGGGACACTTGATTGTAAAAAGTACTCATTCAAATAAAATAATAGAGCTTTGATCTATGCCCTTTATGTTCTTGTTGATTCCATTTGTAGTCTACTGATCATGTCTTTGTTTTCTTGCATCACAAAGAGCATATAACACTCATTTCGAACATAATAGCGTAGGATTGTCCTGCAATCCAGAACCTAGGATAGGGTGTTCAATAGAGATGAAAATTTATGTCCATTACTTTGAATAGGTTCAGCTCACATTTATCTGTACAGAGCATGTTGACATATTAAAAATCGTTTTTAGGAAGCAGGATGGAAGTAGCCAAAAGCATATAATGAAAGAAAAGTATTTAAAATTTAGGTCCATTACTTTGAATAAGTTCATGCACTTGAAACTTATTTTCCTAACACTGTGTTCTCGAGTTATTTCATTAAAGAAAAGAAAATAAAAGGAAAGGAAACACTTTCCTTCCAAATTTAGGAGGAAACACTTTCTTTCCATAATCATCAAAACAACACTACATTTCCTTTCATTTCCTTTCTTAAGTAATACTCGAGAACACAACATGGGTTGTTTCATTTTCACTTTCTTTCATTTTTTTTCTTAACTAGAACTCGAGAACACAGTGTAAAGATTTTGATACACAAAAGGAACTCGAAGAAGCCTCAAAGCAAAAGTTTAAAGGGGAATTAAGTCCATCCTTGTTAGAACTGAGGCAATTTAAGCATTTGGACTTGAGCTGCAAAAACCTATTACAATAGGTTATAGATATTTCGCTTTCTTTAGTTTACTTTGACTTGGGTTTTTTATTATGTTAATACTTATATTCCTTCCATCTATCTCTCTATTCAAAAAACAAAATCTTTATCTATTCTTATAAAAGATTGAGTCCCTTAATTTATTGGGGAGTATCTTTTATAAGAGCCATAAATGTATAATCTCAGTTTTTTTTCAAACGAAGGATGCAGAGGGTTGTGGTTACAGGGCCATGAATGCAATGTTTAAGTATCACGATTAATGCAGTTCTCAATTTTAATCCGCAGAAAGTCAAGAGCTCGACGGTTTTAAGCATATGCACATTAAATCTCAAACCATATTCTTCTGCTATCTTCTCCAACGTTGCATTCAAAGCCGACCGTTCAATTGCACTCAGTCCTCATTTGTCACTCTCTTAGTAAATTCATATTTCAGTGGTAAGTGATTTTAAATTTGTTTTATATTGATAGATTTCGATTTTCTTTTCAATATAATATCAAGGTGTTAGTGCTTTTTAGAAAATATTGAGTTGTTAGCTTTCAAGTCATTGACATCTTCCATAGCCGGTGTTTGTTTATGTTTTTTTCTTGAAATTTGTGCTTTGGTGTTTACAGATTTGGCGATGCATGCCAACTGTTTGATGAAATGCTTGAATGAGGAAAAATCTATAAAATGCAAGTGGTGCTTCGTCTGTTGATGCGTATGAATTTGATAACAGTTTAAAAGTGAGTTTTAACACATTAGATAGTTAAATTTGTAATTTTTATGTAGTTTTCAGCGACGTTGGTGGTAGTTAGAGAAAAATACAAGCAACAAAAGGTATGTAAGCATGTACTTCATGTTTTGGTATTGGTTTTTTGAACTTACACATGCTAACCAGTTGTAAGTATTGAATTATTTATGTCTTTGGTTCATTTGGAGAAGAAACGGACAAGATTACGGACTTGCACCAAGATTCACCAAGAAGTATTGCTTACAAAACGTGGAGACGACGTCGCAGGCATTAAGCGACGCCGTCGTGATCTATCTGGTGATGGTGTCTGGATATTGGCGACATCGTCACAAGGTAGCCGACTTAAAGTGGATCTTGAACCATCTATGTGGCGACGGCGTCAGAAGCATAAAGCGACGCCGTCGCGTCAATATGTCTATATATACAAAGCTGATTTTAGGGTTTTAGTGTGTAACTTTTGGGATAACTTTGTATAACTTAGGGAGACGAACCCTAGTCCTTATAGCAGCTTTATAGGTCGTATTTAGGGCCTCAAAACCCTATTGTACTACCTTGGATCCATGTTTTATTTCAACTAAGATTATTTATCATTAATCATTCAATATGTCTATGTGTTGTGTGATTGATTTATCTTCTTGCTTCCTTTATAACATGCGAGGCTAAATCCACTTTTGTATTTGCTTATGATTTCTTGAAAGTCGGATTGTAGATCCTTTTACTGTCGCTTCTTATTGATGGATGTGCGCGTTAGGCCTTAGAAAACCAGTTGTTGTCTGTATCGCTGTTGACATATCTAGGGAAATACGAGTGCGTAGAATGGATGCCATAGGGTAACAGTCTTCACACTACCTTGCCCCTTATATGGTTGATTCCTCTTAAGGTATTTCACACGCATTTAATATACTTTTAGGGGCCTTGTAATAGTCTTCATACTACCTTACTTGTGCTTTGCCTTAACAGAATATTAAATAGACGGCGGATTCGTGTAATTCGTTCATAACTTAAGAAATACTTACACATTACATGACAAGTGTGACAATGCAACAAGATTAGGAGAAACAATCTAATAAGTAATGCATGATTAAGTAAATACATTCAATTATCATAAAGTTATCACCAGTATATTAGATATTAATTAGTTTAGATAATAGTTAAACAAACCAACCTCTCAAACCATTGATTTACCAGCTTTCTATAAAATATAAAAACACAAAAATAATCTTCTCTCAACCTCTAGAATTCTGTTAGACCATGATCAAGCCTTCCCAACCTATTCCCCTACCTGAGTCTTGCCTATACTACTACTACAATGGTTAGGTACTCTGCCTAGGGAGTTGTAAAACTTCTTGTTGAAGTCTTTACGACAACCGCATCATTCCTCTTCGCCCTAATCCACTCCTCGAGTATCCAACTCAAGAGTTACTTCACTAATCAACAAGCTCCCTTTTGGCGGATAAAACCTTATAGTCTTGCTTACATGTTTTCCGACACTAAGCTAGATATCGAGTTCTTCTTCGGGTACAACCAAACCCGTTATGTTTTATGTCCAACATAACAAATCTTATGATTTTCGGCCTAAACATATAAACCGCGTCGCTTACAATGTTTTCCGACACTAAGCTAAGTGTCGAGTCCTAATCTTAGCTAGAACCAATCTATCAAATCACCAATGTATTTTAAGGCCTAAAAGACTAACCAACCCACAATAAACCCATCCGAATACATACACCATTTGGATCTACACACTACTAAAGATTGGAAGACATGGACTCGATCTATATGTAACAAATGTTACAAATGAACTAACTAGACCACATAACTTCGGATCTTGAAGATGACCGAAGTTCTTCTCTTGCAATTGAGGAAAAAAAGAAAGGATAAAAGATTAGATCACATTTAAACAAGATTAAACAAGTTAAATGATCAAAGAGTTTAGAGAGATTTAATGAGATCTAAAGAGAGAAAGAACTGAAAAAATATGTGCAAAAAGTTAAAAAATAGTTGGAAGTGACCTGACAACCAAAGATTTCTTACTATATATAAATATATAAATATATAATAATAATCAATAATTATAATTCAATTATAGTATACGTATTCCGAAAGACTCAAAAAAATTCCTTTTGACTAAAGGAAAATCAAAAATCTCCCGGGTCGTTTCCCAACGAGGTGTGAATTGAAAATCGGTTACGTTCGTGATCGCGTGAATTGAATGGATAAAGATTTTTGGATTGGATTACTAATTCTACAATTAAAATGCAAAAACGATTAAAGAAAACCTAAAAACGAAAGCTAAAAATGATTTAAACCTAAAAACGAGAACGGGACTCAAATCCCGTTCTTTAAAAATACAAATTCTACAAAATTAACCCTACGAGTGCAAATTTAATTTTTCTAAGTGCTAAATGATAAAAGAAAATTTTGAAAAAAAGAATTATATTTTTTTGACTTTTTAATAATTTATTATGATTTAAAAACTGTTTTAATAAGAAAAATTAATTAAAAATACTAAATGAAAAGAAAAAAATCTGAAAAAATGCTGGAAAATACTTTAAGTTATGCTGGTTTTAAGAAAAATAAAAGTGAGTTACCAGCTTATTTGAATAAGCTGGTATTAAGCAGAAAAGAGCTTATGGGCAAAAAGGCTTAAAATGCATATAAAGAATAAATGTTGCACCACATAACCAGATGGCCCTATCTGGTGTTGTGGTTAGTGTGTGTGTGGTCTGGGACGACTATGTGTTAAAGGGGAGGTCCAGGGTTCGAGTCCTTGGCCTCCCTTTTTGATAAAAACTTTTTTTTTCTTTTTTTAAAAAACTTGTAAATTATGCAAAAATAAGCAACTTAAAAAAAACTTTTTTATAACTCAAAAATAAGCACAAAATAAGCTAAAAGAAGACTGACAGGTTTAACTTTTTTCACTAAGTCCTATATAAGCTAAACTGGTGGCTACTTTAAGCAAAAATAAGCAAATAAAAAAGAAGGATAAGCAAAAAACAGATGGTCTACTATACCTAATAAGCTAGTCTAAGCAAAATAAGCAACTAAATTAAGCAGAAAAACTAGAAAAGCCAATAAGCAAAAAGGGCAAAAGCTAACAAGCACACATCCTAAGGGGTACTTTTGGGCTAATTTTTAAGCCCCTAAAGGGATCCTTAAGGCCTAGTGGGGTATATGTGCTTAAAGCCTAGCTTATGGGCTATCAGAATAAGCAAAGACAAAATAGTTTGAAACAAAGTTAAGCCATAAAAAAGGTAACTGAAAACTGCCTTTTACACAGATGTGCTGATTTTTTTTGGGTTTCTGAAAAGACAAAGCTCAAGTGAAGGCTTAAAAATAAGCTGGAAAATAAACTCCAAATTGAAAAATAAGTTAAAACAGATGGAGACTAACCTCCAATGAGCTTATGCTCAAAATTTAAAATCCTAAAAACACTTCTAACTGACTTAAATTTGAAACTGAAAATGGGCTAAAAAAATAACTTCACAAAATTTTGACAGAGACAAAGTAACTAACAAGACTTTTAACTAATGTATTTTGACACTCAAAAGGACTCAAAAACAATACTTAAAAGCAAGTTTTGAGGGCCTAATCAAATAAGCTGTTTTAAAAAGTGCTGTCACAAGAGATTTTGACAGACTTTAGAAAAGACTTAAAAATAAACTCTTAAACCATAAAACCTTTTTAAAAACTGATCAAAAGGACTTAATCAAGCTTGGTAAAGTAGGCAAAATGACCCAAAGGGTTTTTCAACCAATTTTGACCCACTTTGGGTCTTGACCCAAACACCCCTTTAAATTTGAAAAGACGATTATTATACTGATTTAAAGTGGTTTAAGCTGAGTTTAGTGAAAACAAAATATCAACAAATAAAAATAAGCAACAATGAGTAATAACAATACAAGAATAAGCACTGAAATAAGCAAAAGAAAAATAAGCAGATTCAAAGGCAATAATAGACAGATTTAACATAAAACTTAAACAAAGGACAAAATAAGCAAATAACAAACATCAACAAGCATAAACAACTTAAATAAGCAAGATAAGCAGGTAATAAGCACTTGAACAGTAAAAAGAAAAAAATGAAAAATAAGAAACTTACACAACCCTTGCTCAAAACAAGGTGTATAAAATGATCTACAAGCTCTAGCTTGTCAAAGACAAGCTAGTGAGGTCTTAAAAGCTCTTCCCTTGCTAGCTTTTCTTCCAAATTCAGCTGAGGTACTTTGAGAGTGGAATTTTTTTTGTGATTTTTGGTTTTTTAGATAGTATTGAAAACAAATGTTTGTATAAGCTTTTAATGACTCAAAAGCTTACACAAGAGCTTAAAAACAACATTTAATTGACAAGTTAAGTAAATGACAATAATTAAATAAAACACTTAAATTTCATTAACTTCAAAAAACTTACAATAATTTAAATGATAAGTAATTTAAAATGAAAGTATTAAAATGGTACAAATTTGTTCTTACAAGACTTAGCTTAAAACAAAATTCGACAAAAACTAATGAAATACAATAGCCTATATTTATACTAAGAGCCTCTATGTCTTGGTCCTCTTCTTGTGCTTGTTTACTGAGTGAGAGAGCTTGCAACTGTGTTTGTTGTGTGAGATAAGTCCCAAAGCAATCTTAGCCATCCAAATTTCTTTGAGCCCAAGTCAAACGATCATAACCCTTGATTCGTTTTGTCTTTTTCATTAGCCAATGGCATTTTCCTGGATTGCCAAGGTGGAAATGTCCAATGTGAAGTGGGGTTGAGGGGGAGTAATGGGTTTTGTTTGGTAGTTGCAGGGGAGAGGAAAGTGATGGGTGAACAGTTGTTGGTTTTTGAGCTTGGCGGGAAAAAGATGTAAGAGGGGGCAGGGTAATAGTTTGGGGAGTCGTCAACTTAAGTCCCTCATTGTATATTGTTGTTTTACACGAATAGTCCATTGTGGTGTTATAAGTTTTGTGATTTGGCAATAATAGTCTTCCAAGGTTATATGTGAGTTTGCACAGTTAGTCCATGTGGACTAACGAAAGTTAAGGGACAAGGGTAATATGGCTAACAGTTGTTAAAGTTAAGGGTAATGGGCCAAGGTTATGGTTTTGGGCCGGTTGTAATAGAAAAGGAAAACGGGCCTTTTTGGTCTTCATGTAATGTTTAAATGGGTTGACCCGGCCCATTAGATGGGTACGGGTGGGCCCATTTAATATTTCTTCGGTTTCGGCTTTGACTTTGACCTTTGACTTTGACGGGGTTGACCTTGACTTTGACTTGGCTTTGACTTTTTGGACTTTGACTTTGATTTGACTTTGTCTTTATCACGCTCTTCCATTCCGTGCTCGGTTTTGTCCGTTTTTGCTTGATTTTTTGTCCTTTTCTCGGATATCCGTTTCCTGCACAATATAAGTGAAAACATACAAATACAATGTATTTTTGGTACGTTTTTAGTCATTTAAGTCCGGTTTTAATGGAAAATGGTATGTGTAATTAAGCACATACCAGATTTTATCACCAAGCTCCCTAAGACGTCAAGTGGTTATGATACCATTTGGGTGATTGTAGACCGTCTTACTAAGTCTGCACACTTTTTGCCGATAAAGGAAAATGACTCAATGGAGAGATTGACAAGACTGTACTTGAAAGAAGTGGTCACGAGACATGGAATACCAGTCTCAATCATTTGTAATCGTGACTGTAGATTTACGTCAAATTTTTGGAGGTCGTTCCAGAAGGCTTTGGGTACTCGTTTGGATATGAGTACTGCTTACCATCCGCAGACTGATGGACAAAGCGAAAGAACCATTCAGACACTAGAAGATATGTTACACGCTTGCGTGATAGACTTTGGAAATGGTTGAGATAGGCACTTAATGCAAATTGAGTTCTCATACAATAATAGTTATCATACTAGTATTAAAGCTGCACCATTTGTGGCACTTTATGGTCAGAAGTGTCGATCACCTGTTTGCTGGGCCGAGGTCAGAGATGTTCAGCTCACTAGTCCAGAAATTATTCACGAGACAACCGAAAAGATTATTCAAATCAAAAGCAGAATTCAAGTCGCTCATGATCGTCAAAAGAGTTACGTCGATGTGAGGCATAAGCCTTTAGAATTTCAAGTTGGTGACAAAGTCATGTTGAAGGTATCATATTGGAAAGGGGTTATCCGTTTTGGCAAACGGGAGAAGTTGAACCCGAGGTATATTGGACCTTTCAAGGTGTTGGCAAAAGTGGGAATCGTTGCTTATAGACTTAAACTTCCTCAACAACTAAGCATGGTTCATAGCACGTTTCATGTATCTAATTTAAAGAAGTGTTTATCTGACGAGCCGTTGGCAATTCCGTTGGATGAAATACATGTTGATGATAAGCTTCACTTCGTTGAAGAACTAGTGGAGAACATGGACCATGAAGTCAAGCGGTTGAAGCAAAGCCGTATCCCTATTA
>BQNB010126766.1:0-11950 GCA_026074375.1 Tanacetum coccineum | reverse complement strand
AAGGTTTGTATAGATTTCATTAGGTTTTCTCTAGCTTGCAAAATTTCCACACTTGTTTCATGAGGAGGTTGATGAATGATGGGAAACTGCGGGTGTTGGGATTGGTCAAAACCAAAAGAATTGGAATCATAGCCATGATTAGGTTCATAGAAATTTTGATTCAACGGTTGACACTGAAAAGTCTCATGAGGACCCCCGTAGTTTTCACAACAAAGATATTGTTGTTGGAAACTTGGTGAAGTTTGTAGAAAATTATCAAAGTCTTGATTGTAACACGGGTCCGGATCAGAGATAAACGGAACTTGAGGTGGACAATCGTAACCATAATGAGCATCATTTCCATAAAACTCGCAAGAATATGTCTCGTATTGGTGTTGTGGAGGTTGGTTGAAGAAGTTCGGTGTTTCATTATAAGAATAAGGATTTGGGTTATAGACAAACTCATTTCCGGATCCTACACTGCTACAGCTCGGACAGTTTCCACCATTAAACGGGCCTCCACAACACGAGCAACCAGAATGGTTATACGAAGACATGTTGGAGAATTAAATGGATAAGAGGGTAACGAAGATAAGAATTAAACGAATAAGAGGATAGAGAAGATTATTTATAGCAAAATACACAAGAAAGAAAAATATTTTTGGTAACCGATAATCAAACAAGTGCACGGTAGCTCTCTAGAAAACGCACAAAGAAGCGGAGGAGCGGGTAAGCGTGAAGCATTTTAAAAACCTTCTCCTTTTGGGTCTAAGTTCGCAGGATCGACCCTCCTTATACCTCTCTTATAATTTGTAATCTAAAGGTGAGCCGAAATCACAAGTGACACAACGGTTGATTTTTTTGTTTTTCAATTTTTTTGGTATTTTTGATTACTTGAAAATATTCACAAATGAAAGCGATAACTCCACGGGGAAGGGTCTTTAAACACTAATCTTCAAACGTAACACGATAATCGCACACACCTCCCCGGCAGTGTCGCCAAACATTGACTTCAATCCTTTAGTATATATGAAAATTATATAATAAATATATAATGTAAATATATAAGGATAATATCAATAATAAGTATTCCAAGAGGTTTTTTTATTTTTAAAAAGGATTATTACTTTTGACCAAAGTAAAATCCCTAAAAAAACCTTCCCGGGTCGTTTCCCGACGAGGCGTAAATTGAAAATTGAGGTTACGTTCGTGATCGCGTGTTTGAATGATCACAAGTTGATTTAGTTTTCTATTTCTACTAATAAAAATCAAAAATAAGCAAAGGTAAACTAAAAACGAAAGCAATAAAGGCTAAAACAAGAAAACGATAACGGGATCCAAAACCCGTTCTTTAAAAACCTAAATTCTATAAATTAACCCCTACAAATGCAACTTAAATTTTTAACAGTCCAAAATGATTAAATATAATTTTAGAAAAAAGAATTATATTTTTTTGATTTTTATTTTATTTATTATGAATTAAAAACAGTTTTAATCCAAATTAAATATTAAAAATATTAAACTAATTATGAAAATTCTAAAAAAATCACGAAAAGTACTTTGAGGTAAGCTAATCCTAGGAAAAATAAATTGGTGTCACCAGCTTATTGAAATAAGCTGTAAATAAGCCAAAATGGGCTGAAAAATTAAAAGGCTAAAAATGGTATAAAAGAAAAATAAGTGGAGGGTATAACGAAAAAGACTCAAGGGTAGGATGGTTGTGTGTGTTTGTGTTAAATGCTTGGCTATAGAAAGGGGAGGTCACAAGTTCGACCCCTGTGACCTCTCTTTTTTACAAACTATTTTTTTTAATTTTCTTTTTACAAAACTAAAAAGCTAAGAAAAATAAGCTATTTTTAAAAAGAGACTTTTTATAGAACTTAAAAATAAGCTAGGAATAAGCAGAAAAAGGATGACAGTTTTGGTTTAAATAAGCTAAATGATATTAAGCTAAATCTGTTGGAGCATTTTAGAGACTAAATGAGCAAATAAAAAGCAAATAAGCTGAAAACCTATAACTACCTAGACCTAATAAGCAAAACTAATCCCAAAATAAGCATTTCAATAAGCTGGAATAAGCACTTAAAAGTGACAGTTTTGCTTTGAAAATTAGTTAAGACTTGGAAAAATTAAACTAACACTGAGTGGGCTTTTTAAGACTCAACAAGCTAAAATGAAATGCAAATAAGCTGAAACAAACATAGACCTAAACCTAATAAGCAAAAGTGAATATAACTAAGCTAATCAAATAAGCTGTAAAGTCATTAAAAGCACAAGCCAACAACCCTTTTAGGTGACTTTTAAAGGACTAAACCACAAACTTTAAGCTAAGAATTAAAGACTAATAAGCATAGATAATAAGCTAAGAGGCAAAAACAGATTAAGACTAAGTTTAAGAGAACTCAAATAAGCTGAAATCATCAAAAACCAACAAAATCTTAGGTTGCAATCCATCTTTACATATAGGCTTTTAAAACAGACTTTAGAAAACTATATTTTTTACTTGACAAAAATTTAGAACTAATAAGCTAGGAAAATAAGCTATAAGCCTAAAACAGATAAAGAGACATGCTAACTAAAATTAAACAAAGCATGAAAAGCAAAATGAGAAATCTAAAAAAGCCAATAAGCACAAAAATTCTGTTGTGCCAAACACCCCTTTAAACTTTTGAAATCCACATTTAAATTAAGACAGTCTTAAATAAGTAATGAAACCTCAAAACCAGATAAGCATTAGATAAATTTGGCATGATTATGCATTTATAAACCAGAAATAAGTACTAGAAATAAGCAGAATCAAATAAGCAGTTTAAGACTAAAAATAAGCAGTTTGACATCAAAACTCAACCAAAAGACTTCTAAGCAGAAAAATGAATTCAAATGGCAACCACTAGACTAAATAAGCACAATTTAAACACCATAAGCAACAGAATAAGCAAAGCTAATAAGCTAATAGTAACTAATAAGCAATTGGCAAGATAATATAAGCTAGAAAAATAAAAAAAAAAGCTAAAAGAGAAATGCACCTTATCCCTTGCTTAAACAGGGAATCAAATAGCTTTTTCAAGCTTAATCTACAAGCTCAGCTTATTAAATAAGCTGTAAACACCCCATAAGCCCTTCCAGGATTGGCTTATCATCCAAAAGCTCTTAGAAACCACAAAATACACCCCAAATTACAATGTACTTAATCAACAAGCTCAAATAAGCTTTAAAAGTTTATTTGAGCTTTAGGGAGCTTATAACAGCTTATAGAGCTTATTCCAACATGTGAGTTAATTTGCAATAAAGTAAAAACAAACGGATTTGAAAGACAATTGCATTAAAACTAAACTTTTATTAATCCAAATTAAAAGTACAATGCTTAAAAAGGAAGTACAATAAGCAAATAAGCTGTAAATAAGCTGAAAGTAAATCTACCCTACTCCTAAAAAAACTACCTCCTCTTAATAAAGAAAAATGCTCCATATAAATAGCCGAATTCAAGCTTCTAGGTGTGCTTGTTGTGTGAGGGGAATGAAACCCTCATTATAGCCATTAATTTTTCTTGTTCATCAAGCCTTGCAATCACAGCCCTAGATCTATTTTCTTGTAACTTTGTCCAATCAAATAAAAGAGGACTGCCAAGGTGGATATGTCTGTTTGTGAAGTGGGGTCGAAGGTGAGAGTGATGAGTTTTTGTTTGTAGCAGGGTGTGATTGAGAGTGACGGATGAATAGTACAATGGGCGTGAAAAGGTTTTTAGGTTTTTGTTATAATAGTGTAACGGGACAGGGTAACGAGGGTTAATAGTTAAGGGTATAGGGACTGACTGCGTTAGTCCTTAAGGACTAACGATGTAAAATGGTTAGGATCAATGGTGTAATAGTTTAAAAGGTTAAGTGTTGTTGGGCTTATATTTGGGCAGATTAAGATTTAAAGGGTTCTTGGTCTTTTTAACTTATAAGACTTGATTTTAAAGGCTTAATGGCCTGGCCTGGCCCATTAGATGGGCGCGGGTTGGTCCATTTAAGATGCACACGTCTTTTGACTTTGTCTTTTCATGCTCTTTCCAATCCTGTGCTCGGTTTTGTCGTTTTTGGCTTCGTTTGGTCCTTTAGTGAATATCCGATACCTACACAATGTATAAAGCAAAACAAGCATATATTTAGCATTTTATGTCCATTTTTGGTCATTATTGGTCATTTTAGCTCGTCTAATTAGGTAAAAGATATGTGTAATTAAGCACATACCAGGTTCGTTATCAAATGGTTAGATATCAGGTTTACTACTACTATTTTTTCTGACATACAATCTGATAGCAGCCAAACAAGTAGATTTGCAAAAGAGCATATTAATCTTTGTTTAGTTAAGTACTCCTAAACATCCCTAACTCCCTGAGCAGTACCAAGTTACCAACCACCTTATAATAAGTATTCGTCGTCTAGACGCTATTGCGTTTGAATGTTTACTGAAAGAAAACCATAGGTATATCAGTCATATGAATGTTTACTAAAGTTGCCTATAGCGTAAAAGTGCAACCCTTCAAGACTATTTAACATAACACAAGTTGTAATCATTTAACACAATTATTATTTGTGAAAGCATTCAAATTTATGTGATGACTAATCAGAAGTACTTGAGGTCAATTCAAACCCTTTTTGTAAGGTTAAAAAATGACCCATTTTGACACCTTTAAGTAACAATAAAATTCAACTGGTCTAAAGTCAAAGGGTACCTTAACTGAAGTGTTGTTTCTGAATCAGTGTTATCATATCCATAGTAGTAGACGGTATTGTAACACCCCCAAAAATCATAACGGAACGAAATACCACTTGGGGTGCTACTTCATAGCATAAAGTACAAGTTATAGAAAATGACTCTAAGTGAGATGTTTTAAAAAGTCAACCATTCGATAATTTTTTATAAAATATAAGTATTACAACAGGTCCCATTTATAATGTATTAGAAAACATTGTCAAAACGTTTATTGAATGGTACTAAAATTATAAAGCCTTAAAAAAACATTTGTATCCGCGCGACTCGAATGCTCCCAATGTTCAGCTAGCAATATAATAACCTGAGAAAATACATGCAAAAACATCAACAATAATGTTGGTGAATTCATAGGTTTAAGTAAAAGCAGTATTGAAATAAATCAAGTAATATTTCAGTAAGGAAAATAGCGTTACAATATTTCAAAGTATTATTTTTGAAATCCAAGTAGTGATTCAATAATCAAGAAATGTTCAGTAGTGGACCACAATACTTAAGTAATGTAGACAAGAGAAACATATTCACCAAGTCTAAATGAAATATATATTATTGCGCTAAGCTCATGACACCGAACCTTAACATGCATTACGATCCAAACCAGTAATCGAGGTTTGTGCTCCAAAATAGATACAGATGTTGCCAAACATCCTACGAATTACTTCAAATGTTAAATGCGTCAATGGTTATCTAGAAACCACAGGCCAGACGGGGATTTTCAGTCCTGATAGATCTATCCACAATATTCACGTTTACCCAACTAGTAATTAATGGTTCATGATAGAAAATGGGATTTAATGACAAATGGTGCTTAGGCAATAATATGATCAGGAATAACATACAATTGAGAAACACTTGTGTCCTATTTAAAACAAATAATGTGTTCAAAACTCACGGTTTCATATATAGGTATTCAATGATCTCAAATCATGTAGTAAGAAAATCAAGCTTTAGTAAATACATGAGAAAACAACCATGTAACGCACATGTTTTTAGAAATCATGTAGTAAGCAAGTAAAAGCTTTAGTAAAAATAGTCATGTAACGCTTATGTAATAGAAATCAATGAGTTTACTTGGTAAAACTAGCATGTTGATCCCAATAGAATAGATCTTGTTTAGCTTGTATAAGCCTAAGTTGTATTGGATAAATCCAAAACAAGTATGATAGAAACTTTGATTGTGAATATCAAAGACTATGCAGAATCTAGTCAATAATACTAAGAATAATTTTAATGAAACAATAATGAATAAAATCAATAACAAAACAGTTTATTAAATTTTCAGCCTCAATATAATATGAACACTCTTAATAGTGTTAGGGTTTACAAAACTTTGAAGCTACAAATAGATTGACAGAACAATGAAAAGATAATAATAATCTCTATGCCCTAGGACCTCCTTTTATACACCAAGGAGTCCTAACTGGCTTACAATATTTTCCTAAGTTATCATGATCTTCTAAACAAATAACTTATACGTATCTTTTACAAAAATATCTCATACTTATCACATAAGTATTCTTGATCTCCAATCAATCTTTATCTTTTCAACAGTCTTAATCCTTGAGCAGTTGTAATCTTTCAGCAGTTGTAACTTTGTACCAGTAGCATTAACTCTGAACAAGCAGTTGTAACTTTGTACCAGCAACACTAACTGAGTACAAGCAGCATTAACTACTTAGAATATTTTCTTCATTCTTCATCAGCAGTACTAAGTTACACTAGCAGTACTAACTTTACTCTAGCAGTACTATCTTTACTCTAGCAGTAGTAATTAACAGCACTAATATACACTAGCAGTAGTAACTTACACTAGCAGTACTAACTACTTAGCATATTTTTCATAAAGATTACTAACAGCATTAATTTATGCTTAGCAGTACTAACACACACCTGAGCAGTCTTAACTTTAAGATCATCATAAAGTCTTTTAATCCCAACAATCCTCTCCTAAACTTGATATTTATCTTCAAAATCATCAAGTTTCTTCATTAAAAGTCTTCACCATCACCAGGAGGATGCTTCCAAATACTTCATTGATTCTTGAGTTGCTTAGTCATGAGCTTAAGAAGTTGATAGCACATTTCATTCCAATGATCAGCTTGAAGCTTCTTATTGAGCATTTCTGTGATTGTAGCTTTTGTAAGGGGATATCTTTTCTCTACCAACATAAAGAGATGCATATTTGAAAACCTCACAAAGTGTACTCCACATGAATCAAATAGCTTCCAAACTGTCACTTTGTTTCCTTGTATATACCTCCACACTAGATCTTCTACATGATGTTCAAACATTATCTTCAGATCACCCCATAGCACTCTCTCATAGCCCTCTTCTAGTCTTGTATACCCATGCCTAGCTTTAACTATTTTCCACAGAGTTTCTAAATCTTCTTTGTCAAAGTTTTTAAGCATATGAATGACGGCTGAGTACCTCTTTGAACTTCCATCAGCTCTTATAATTTGATAAATGCTGATCTTTCCTTTTTAATGATCTTTTAATCAACAATGCTTGGAGGTTTAGTAGATAAAGGAATAGCATCAATTGCTACACCTTCTTCATCAGAAATAACTTCCATAAGCTCTTTCAGCTTAACTTCTTCTTGATCATCATCTATCTTTTGCTTATTAGCCTTTTCTTGTTCTAGCTCATCACCTGCTCTGTTAGAACTACTCTATTGTCCTATTGTCTCATCTCTCTTAGAACTCTCTTCCCTTTTAGTGCCTTCCACCAACTCTATTCTGAAGTCAACAAAGGTGTTCACCCTTTTCATTGCTTTATCAAATAACTCCTGAACATTGGCAAATGACTTAGTTTTCAAGTCTTTGGGCTTCTATCCTTCCATGTTTTTCAGATAGGAACACATTATACTTCTTTTTTGAGCTTTAGTTGGTGGTCTGTTTCTCTTTTCCTCTGCTCTCTTAGCTGCAAAGAACTTCCTCCTTTTCTCAAAGAGTTGCTGAAACAGTTTAGACTTCTCTTCAATAGTCAACTCTTCTTGTTTCTCTTGTTGTAGCCTTTGAGCCAACTCATAATCCGTCTTAACCTTATCCTGAATATCATTTTATTATGCAACTAAGACAACATTGGCTTCTTCTTTTTCAATTGCTACCCTTGCTTCCTTATTAAATTGAGCTTGTAGCCTTATAGCTTCTTGTTCATCAAAGAGAACTTGATCTTTCTTTTTCAAAGGCTTCTCAGGTTCTATCATCTTTTCTTTACCCTTATCCTTTGAACCTTGACCCTTAACCTGTGATGGTTGTTGAGAAAAAAATGTTGGAGTTGATTCATTTGGCTCTTGCATAACAATCCCTTTTGCCTTGGATTTTGCACTCTTTATCTCTATAAGTATTTGAGCCAAAGTCATTTCAACTTCATCAGCAAAAATTGTTGTAGCAGTTGTTGTTGTAGTGGTAGCAACATTAACCACATGCTCTTCAATTTCTACAAACACCTCATCACCATGAAGATCATGCACTCCAAGCATATCAGGATCAATATCAACATGAGTACTATCCAAGGTGATGTCTTTATCAACATCAATATCAAGAATTTTCCTCTCTTGTTTGGACGCATCCTCCTGATCACCCAAATTAGCTTCATTATCTGAAGAAATAACTTTAGCACTTAGACCAACCTTGTATAATCTTCTAAGCTTGTGAGTTCTTGACTTTTGCTTCTTCTCAAGCTTCTTTACTCTCCTTTTTAAGCTATCAATCTCTAGTGCTTGAATGGTCTTTGTAGTCTCCAAGTCAAGAACCTTCTTTTGTAAGTTGGTACAAAGTTCCATCAATTTATTGAGTTTCAGACTATCCTCACCAGTCAGTAGTGGATCATTGGAATGTGTAGGTACACTTTCCACATTTTCAGTCTCATCTGCCATAGGTTCTGTAGGACCACCAGGTTGAGAAACTTTAGTGTCCTTCCTCTGTTTCCTCCTAGGTTGTTTCTTCTGGGATTGTGATGTTGATGGTTGAATGATGGGTGTATGATTGGGATCAGTTGGTATTTCTGAACCTTCACGTATTTCTTCATGAGCGTGAACCATCATAGTTTGAAATAAAGGGGTAACTCTTCCAGAAAAACTTTTCCCTTCCGTCTTTATGTTCCCAAATATCTTCTTAGTATGAGAGGGGGTAACAAAAATCCTTTTATGATGTGACATATCCCAACTTGTTTATTCATAAATACTTGTACGAATCTCGAATACATCCAGAATTGTATCATACAATCAACATTCTTCACCATATTATCAAGGATATACTTGAAAAAGTTAAAATTTTGGTTTGTGGCTAAGCAGATAATTGCAGAAGCCATAGTGCTACTAAATTCGTTCCATGCAGTAGTCTTAGCACTTAGGCATTGCAAAATTATATGAATCAAAAACTTCCATTAAGGAGAAAAGAAAGCTTTATAAAATGTAAGCTTTTGAGTAAGTTTTTCATACCCCATTCTTGTCAGTTCTTTAAAAATGGTAGCAGTGGGTAGACATTTAGTACTTTCAGTATCTTCTAGTTGAAGATCTCTCCTTATAGTGGATTTAGTTATGATCACCTTCTTCTTATCCACTAGGGCTTGCAATTGTACTTCCTTATTAACCATTTTTGTTTTGACAGTATCCTAGAACTATTTAATACATGGATAATAGATTGTAGGATTGACGGTTAAAGCATATTTGATAGGGTTTGCATTCAAAAAATCAACTATCTCCTCAAACCCTTCACTTTTAGTAGGTTTCTCCAAAAACACAACTAAATTGTGAGTATCAACAAACTTTAGATCAGACATTGTGTTGGGTTTTGATGAAGAATGATGAAATTGAGTTAGGATTTATGTTTAGAGAGTATATGAAAGATTAAAATCGATTGAATGAGTGATTGAAACCCTTAATCGAAGTATTTATGAAACTACCCTCAACAACATTAACGTTCGCTAGCAGTTGTAAGTTATGCCTAACAGCATCAACTTTCAACTAGCAGTAGTAAGTAACCCAACAATAGTAACTCAGTAGTAAATTAAGCCTGGCAACATTAACTTACAACCAGCAGTAGTAAGTTACGCCTAACAACATTAACTTTTTCTAGTAGCAGTAAGTTTATGCCTAGCAGCATTAACTATGAATCACCAACATTAACTTCAATTCCATTCTAAACAACTTTTCCATCATCAAATTAACATTTTAGCTCACAAAATCTCGATGTCTATTTTTGATTTCTCTCAATTCTTTTTACTCACAATTCTCTCTGTCTGATTTTGCTTACCTTTCTCTCTATCTGTTTTTTATAATATTCAACTCTCTTTCTGTTTTTCAACTCACCACATCTCTCAATTATTTTTCTCACCAATTCACTCTATCTGTTTTTATTTTTACACATCTCTCTTTCTATTTTTATGCTCACTTATTCTCTCAACTCTTACAGTATTAATTATACCAGCAGTAGTAAGTATAACTAACAGTGTTAACTCAGCAATATTAAGTATAACTAGCAGCACTAATTATACTTAACAGCAAAAACTTGAAGTTACCAGTACTAACTCAAATTTCCATCCTTAGCAGCTTTTGCATTCCATTCCAATCATCATTTATGTATAATCTGCTGCACATTAACACAATTAACCTCCCCTTAGTCAATACTTCAGAGGTTAAGCATTCCAATACTTGCAATCATATATTCAAATATGCTAACATTAAATGATTTTGTGAGCAAATCTGCAACATTTTGATCTGTGTGAATCTTGATCATTTGAATAAGCTTCTTCTCATTGGAATCTCTGATAAAGTGATGCCTAATCTCAATGGGCTTTGTCTTTGAGTGAAAAACAGGGTTCTTCACTATGCAAATAGTACTCTCATTATCAGTATGAATCTTAGTCTGCATAAAGTTATATCCATAATCTAGCAATTGATTTTGAATCTAAAGCACCTGTCCACAACAATTGGAAGCAGCTATATACTCAGCTTCAGTTGTTGAATTAGCAACCACAGCCTGCTTCTTGCAGTGCCATGAAATCAATCTGCACCCTAGGAATTGACAACCTCTTATTGTGGACTTCCTATCTAAGCTTGCTCCTTCATAGTCACTGTCAGTATATGCCACCAAATCAAAAGGTGGATCCTTGGGATACCAAAGGCCCAATTTAGGTTGACCTTTTAAGTATCTAAATATTCTTTTCACAACATGAAGATGTGAACTTTTAGGATTGACTTGGAATCTTGCATAAACACATACTGCAAACATAATATCAAGCCTTAAAGAAGTTAGATACATCAATGATCCAATCATGGATCTATACAAGTGTTCATCTACATCTTTACCATCTGCATCTTTGAGCAAAGTCTTATGGGTTTCCATGGGTGTGCTTGATGTTTTGACATCACTAAAGCCAAATTTCTTCAAAATCTTAGTCACATACTTGTCTTGACTTATAAAAATCCCATCTTCCTTCTGCTTCACTTGCAGTCCTAGGAAGAATGTGAGTTTACCCATAGAGCTCATTTGAAACTTCTTATGCATCATCTTCTCAAATTCAGTGCATAATGACTTCTTTGTAAAGCCAAAAATGATATCATCTACATACACTTGAACTAATAGAATATCACTTTTGTCCCTTCTAATAATTAAAGTCTTGTCTATCTTTCCTCTCTGAAACCCATTATCCAATAAATAAGTTGACAAGGTTTCATACCAAGCTCTAGGAGCTTGATGCAGTCCATAAAGTGTCTTTTCTACTTTGTATACTCTGTCAGGAAAGTCTGGGTCTTCAAATCCTGGTGGTTGACAAACATAGACTTCCTCTTCAATCTTACCATACAAAAAAGCACTCTTGACATCCATCTTATACACCATAAATGTCACACCCCGTAAATTCCAGGTTAGTATTCCGACCCACTCCGGTCGTCTACTTTTAAATTTTATACATTATGTTTAAATCTGACAGTTTACCGAGGAACTAGACTGCGTAGAAACTGAAAAACGTCGTCGGACGCGCTCCGACATCGATAATAAATTAATTTAGGCTTAACATAAGATATTTTAGCTTTCATGAGTGTTTCGTGATTTTTAATCACTTCCGATATTAATTTTAGGGTTTTATTCTTTAAATTACGTTTTTCGTGTTTTTGACCAAACGGAACCCCGGAAACTCGAAATCTTTTCGTGTAAACTCAAGTTATCATAATTCTAGTGTCATACTACTAAAAATTTCGTTCACCTCATTT
>BQNB010126764.1:0-19545 GCA_026074375.1 Tanacetum coccineum | reverse complement strand
TAAACGGCCTTAGATTTACGTAGGTACCCCTTTTAAAACATCGAGGACGATGTTTAGTTCTAGTATGGGGGGTCTTCGATTCGATTTTTGCCTGCAGCCGTTGTTATCACGTAATCCCGTTTTTACCACCAAAATTTCAAAAAAATGAAAAAAAATTTAAAATTTTTCAAAAATAAAATAAGTGTTTTGTCACAGTTTTGACTTTTCCAATGGGTAGAATAAGAATAATTTTTTACTCGATCAGGCATGTTGAGCCCTAGCTAGTTCCTCAACTTACCGCTTGTAGGCTAAGCTTTCACGAATTCTATTGCTTCGAATTTTAATAAGGTGAAGAACAAGAAGTGATAGAGTTTAATATAAGTTTATGTGCTGAGCAAGATTCTTCTAAAACTTATATGAGTAACTTGTGGCTTTTTCTCCCATTAGCTTCTAATCTCCACCTATATCATAACGTGTCAATTCAATTCAATCTAAGTCAATCGATGGTTTTTAGAAAAAGCTTCAAAATTTGTAACGTGATTCTTTAAATGCGAGATTTTTCGTTCTTAGTTTTTTTTTAGAATTCCGGACTACGAATTGAAGTTAAAATGCCAAAGAAGTAAGAATGAATATGAATGCAAAATTGCACCGAATATGAAATTACGCCAATGAAGATACATTTTGATTATATGGAACATGTAAGATGGTGTCGTGTTATATCACTTCCGCTAAACACGAGGTGGGGTTCAAACTAAGACTTCCTTTACTTCTAGGGATTTTTGTGTGTTGTGATATCTCACAGGAAAGCGAGGTCTAGGTGAGGGTTCAAACTAAGACACCTATCCTTAGCCATATTAGGAAGAAGGTGTTGATGTGATTTCCCACTACGCTAGCAACGGGGTGGGTTTTCAAACTAAGAACACCGGTCGTTGGTTGTGATATCCTACTAGGGAGCGAGGCCTAGGTAGGTGTTCAAACTAAGCAACACATTCCTAGCTTTAAGAACTTATGATTATAATGATGAAGATGTTGCAAAAAGTTCTACAGTTAAAATCTCGTTCTTTAAAATCAAGTTACAAGGTCCTAATAAGTTGTTGCTTTGAGTCATGATTCATCTTGAATCACGACTATGGAAATAAGTTGATCTATGGTTGAGTTGAAATGAGTACACACATTTAAATCATATATTCATGTTGGGAGTTAAAAGTTCACAAGTCATAAGTATGAGTGCTTAGCATTTAGACTTATATTGACATGATCTTGTTTAATTGCTTGGTTTGGAGCTAGTGAAAAAATCGGGGACGATGAATTTATCCGTCAGGACATCCGTAGATTATTCTATGGGCGTTTCTCATTCTATGATCCCAATGTTGATATAATAAAGGAAGTCAAACAGGTAGTCAAGAAAAGGAAAAGGAAAATCCAAAAATATTAGGGATAGTTAGTGTATAGATAAAAAATGGTGAAAACGGGACTTGTCGAAGCTTTTGATTCTTTAGTTTCCCTTGACGAACACTTAGCTACTTTTCAAAGTTATTAGTCGAGGGGGATTGAGATTCTTAGTTTTCGTTAATGTTTACTTCATAACATTGCGTGAGGACACGGCAATACCTTAGTATGGGGGATTTTTGGTATGTGTTTAATTACACATACCTTTTACCTTTAAAAACGAGCTAAAATAACCAAAAACGGACTTAAAATGCCAACCAATCATCGCTTGTTTTGCTATTGTATTATGCAGGACGGATCATCTAAGAAAAAGACGGAAAATCAAAGCAAACGACAAAAACCGGATCAGGAATGGAAAAACAGAGAAAAAGAACAAGTCCAGTCAATAAAAAGCCATAAAAAGTCACAGAAAGTCAATCCCGACAAGCCGGAAGCCAAAAAGTCAAGAAAATAAAGTTTGACGGGTTAAAATTTCGTTAAACCCTAAACTTACTATTTAAAGAAGAAAAAGATGAAAAAGAAGAGAAAGGGTGAAAAAACGTCAAATGAGGAAGTTTAAACTCCAAGGGGCCAAAGCTTGCCAAAAGCCTAACATTTATCCTCATAAGGACGTGTGGTGCCAATTGGTTGTTATAACTTTGGGGACTTGTTTCTGCCAAGTCTCCCAAAACTATAAAACTCATGGACCATGGATGCAATCAAACATAACACCATGAGGGACTACACTTGCCAAATGGGCAAAACTTTTTGCCTTGTCAACCCAACATTTATAACCTTTCTCCGCCTTTTTCCCCACAAACCAAGTCACGAGTTCACACCTTCCTTTTACCCCTGCACCACAAACCAACCCCATGGTACACTAACCGCTTTCCCTACCCTCCCTAAGCTTTCCCAGCTGGAAGATTGCAAGTTGGCAATCCCACAAACTCCCCAAGCCTCTTTTTCGGACCGGTTTGATGATCTAACACAGCCACCAAGGTGAATGAAGGGCCAAGATTTACTTGTGTTCACACTCTCACAACAAACACACTCTCTTTTTGTGTCTACAAACAAGCACAACAGCAAGAGACGAATTCCAAGAAGAACCCTAGTCGTTTTTTCCTATATAAATGAATGTAAAGCCATTGTGGCTAATAAGTAGTTTTTAAGTAATTCTTAGTGTTTTTAAGTTTAAAGCTTTTCATGTAATTATACTTTACCTTTGTTTAATGAAAATTCAGTTAAGTCATTTATTTGTGTTCTAAGGTTCAAGTGTTTCTAAAAATCTTTCAAGCTCTCAGTTTAAGCTATTCACATAACCTGTTAAACATTTTTTTATATATAAAAAAAGTTAAGAGAAATTCAAGAAAGAACAAAGGTACTGTTGGAATGAAACAAGCATGGATGAATAAGCAAATGTGGATGGCTTATTGGGTTATGGCTTAGTTTAAGCTTAATTATAAGCTATGGGTAGGATTTAGAGCTTACTTAGGCTTCAAAGAATCCTTTATGAACAAAGGATTAAAGGTAAAATTTCTTTCAAACTTTGCTTTTTACTGTAGCAAATAAGCTTATTTGGCTTATTTTCTTAGCTTACTACTGTTTTTGTGCTTATTAGTGTTAGTTTATGCTAAAGTTTGCTTGTTAGTGCTTTTTCTTCATTTCCATGTAATTTGCTTAAAAACTGTCTTAATAAGCTTAAACTGTCCCTAGCTTATTCTCATCTTTAAGTGCTTATTTGTTTTTCTTTTTATCTTTTTAAGTTGCCCATCACTGTTTTAGCTTAGTGTTAGTGTAGGGACTGCTTATTTCCATTCTTGGCTTATTGAGCTTATCTCAAAGGCTTATTTGTACTCCTAGTTGCTTATTAGGTATGTTAATAAGCCTTAAACAACTTATTGCCCTTGTCCTTAGCTTATTAAGCTCTTTATAAGCCCACATTTCCACCAACAGTACTAACTCCTTAGTTAGTACTGCTGTGGGTTTAAGCCAAACTCTTTGGCTTATTCAGCTTACTTCATAAGCTCAATGTACTTCTAAATAGCTTGTTTTGAAGATAGCTAAGTTGTTGTACTCATTTCCCTTTTTTCTTGCTTATTTAGAGTCTATAGTTAGTAGCTTTTAGCCTTAAGCTTAGTTTTAGTTTCTGTCCAACTTAAGCCCTTTTAACAGCTTATTTAGTTTTAGCATTCAGCTTTGTAGAGCTTATCTAGATTAATATTAAGTCCCTTTTTTAGATTTTGTTGTCCTAGTTTGCTTTTGTCACCATAAGCAAAATGACTTAGCTAAATTTTAGCCTAAGCCCTTTTCACAGCAACTGTCGTTTAAAAGCTTATTTTAAGTTATTTAGGTTTTCAGTAAAAGTTGTAGTTGACGAATAGTTGTTAAGCCGACCGAGTTAACAACTTTGCTTCACAAGTTTTTTCACATAAAAAAAAAGAAGGAGAAAGACAAGGGGCCCGGGTGAGCAAGACTCGAACCCGGTACCCCTCGATACATTCCCCCTTTTATAACACACTACATACCGCTGCGCCCTTGGGACTTTTCTGTTATAGTCCCAAGGGCTTTGGTATTTAAGGTGGTTTTTGCCTTATAAGCCCATAAGCTGTTATAGCTTATTTACGGGCTATATTTAAGGCAATTTTGTGTTCCTTATTTTTGTAGATTAGTCTAGTGTTAAGTTATTTTTTAGTAAAAATTTTAGAATTTTTCGAAGTCATTTAGTATTTTTTACAATTTAATTTAGTTAAAAGTTTTAAAAATTCATAAAAAATACAAAAATTATCAAAAAAATATTTTTCTTTTTTAGAAAATTTTCTTTTGTCATATAGTTTGTAGGAAAAATATAAAAATTTTCGTAGGGTTATTTTTACAACTTTTCATTTTTTAAAGAGCGGTCCGGGTGCGGTTTTTTGTCTTGACTCGTTTTTGGGTCAAACGAACTCCGTTTTCAGTCTAGTCTTTTTCATTCTTCGTTATTGGACTCCTAGAGTAGTTTAGAAGTGAAAATTTCTTCATAGGGTTAATTTTTTCCCCCTTTGTTCGGGATTCGGGCTCTCGTTTTCTAGCTTAATTTCGTAATTTTTAGGTTTTTCTTAAACGTTTGGGTTTATTATTGCTTAATTTAACTTCCTGCACTCTCAAATCATTTCTTCTTTCCACTCAAACCTTCGAACGGTTTCGATTTTCAAATACAGCCTCGTTGGATAATCGACCCGGAACATTCTTATACTATTCTCGGTTTTATTGACTTTGTTTCTAGACTATTCTTACTACATATATTCTATATTTTATTATATATTATATATATTTTAAGGTGTAGTTTGAACATACTGAGTCAGTGTTTTCTCGTAGCAAGTGTGCCGAGGAAGACAGAGTAACATTTGCTACTGGTACTTTAACAGATGATACCTTGTCCTGGTGGAATGCACATGCCCAGCCTATGGGAATAGAGCAAGCTAATCAATATCAACCGGGAATGAGTTAAAAGGCTTCTGGCGAACAAGTATTGTCCTCGAACTGAGATCAAGAAAATAGAAGATGAATTTTATGGTTTAACTGTAAATGGAAGTGATCTCAAGACTTATATTAGAAGATTCCAAGAATTAACAGTCTTATGTCCAAACATGGTGCGATTTCTGAGAAATTCTTATGGAAGCTTTCATCGGGGGACTACCGCAAAGCATTGAAGGAAACGTTACTGCCTCGAAGCCTCAAACTTTGGAGGAAGCCATCAACATATCCCAGAGGTTAATGGATCAGATAATAAAGCGTGATTCTGTACAAGAAACCAATGATCGCAAACGAAAACTTGAGAATAAAGGGAACATCGTCAACAACAACAACTATCAGAATAACTACAACAATAAACAACGTAACAATGATTACCACCGACAGCAGAATAGAAGACAAGAAACTTTAAGATGTTACTTACCACCAACGGATTTACTGGGTTATGTCCTTTGTGTGAAATGATGCACCCGTACATCACATAGGTCCTTGTTACTGTCAAGTGCGGACTTGCAACAGAGTAGGTCATCTGACCAAGAACTGCAGAACAAAACACTAGAAACGCAATCTACAAATGGTATCCGTAACTTGTAATGCCTGTGGAAAGAAAGGACATTATGCGAATGTGCTTAAAGCATAATTAACAGGGCCACTGGAAAGCATACATGAGCTTGCTTTTGTTCACTTTAGGATTTCTACCCTAGAAACAACTCTCGAGGATATTCAAGTTTCATCAGAGTCTTCTTCAATCTGAAAAACTCCAATCATCAAGCTACAATCCTTTTCGTTTGTTACTTATTCTAGAATCCTGCTACGAGATACGTAGCATAAGTATCAACTCTTTTAGAGTTTCATATGTAAAGTTATCCATGAATTAATAAAGTGATAATTCCGTTACATCTTGTTATCTGGTGGTATCAAAACTCGTCAATTCTATCATGTTCAACTCTGAATACTCTCCTCATACCTTTGAAACATAAATTATCATCCTCGATTATATGGGCGTCAGTACAATCAACATCTCAATATTATCTAACCATTCATGATCATATCATTTTCTACACATTACCATATCGTGTTTTTATGCTTAGGTAAGACGATTTATGATCATCTTATTGAAATAAATTAGGTCACTTCTTTATTTGAATAAGGAAATTATAAATCTCTAAACTATGAATTTATAAATTCTCAGTTACAAGGAGTTGGACGCTTCTTTTTGTAAGTGACTAATTATAAATAAGTAGGCTTAAGTATATAACATACGTACAAACAAGTTTCTTTCAATCCGTTTGTACAAACAATTCCTTAATCATTATCATTATTACCTTCATCATCTGTTCATTTCAAAATCTGTATCTCACGTGATTAGCAACTCTCTTACAATCATTCCTTGACATCACTCATTCCATGATCTCCATATTCTAAAATTTTCTGTTATATTCTGCAACGTAATAACAAGGAAACACACAAGAATCTATGCAATGTCAAATGATTTCAATACCACTAGGTATGAAAATTTTGACAAAGACTTGTGATAGCATTCTTATTCGATGTTGACTTTTAAAGGTTAACGAATAACAATTCTTTACGATTAGAGTGGCATAGCAGAAGTAGACCATAACCCACAGGTTCCGTAAATCGAAGTATTTTATTCACCCAGATTCTATCAGGATCTAGAGAAATTCTATTGACTGTCACCAAGAGGTATGATCTTGAAAATAAGTAGACGTGTGAAAGGAGGTAATTATAATTATGGTGTACAACATAATTATAAATGCATCACACACGTGAACTTGTAACCTTGATTAGCTTAACTTAAATTCATTCAATTTAACTTTAAATTAAATCTCGGGATGAGATTTCTGTAAGGGGTGGAGACTATAACAACCCAAGAATTTTCATCAAATGCAAAACCTATTTTACTATTATCACAATTGTACGGGGAAATTTTTCGCTTTATTACATTACTTGTATTGACAATATCTCAATATATAATATAACTTGCATAACTAGAGTAGACGAGCTCACGCAACCTATCTATGCCAATCCTGTCTTCATATATGTCAAGCAAACATCATAACATGTCAAGTCAATATCATCATATTCTTTTTACAAGGTACATTATTCCTATAATGTACTATTCGCAACGTTATATCAAAACGGGCTTTAAACCGTTATCGTATACCTCTAAACCCTAATTCCATGAAGGGTTAATATCTAAAGTGAATATACAAGATACTAAAGCATATGTACAAGTAATATAACATCTCATATGAAGTACAAGTCATTAAGCATGACATCTAAGATAGCCATTTTACCTCCGTTTTTTGATTCTAATTTCTTCACCATCACTTGTGTACAAGCTAATACACTCAATATACAATATCTAAAACCTAATTATTCCATTCATAAGCTTTCATACATCTTTTTATACTCAAAACCCAAATTCAAAACCCTAAACCCTAAAACCAAGCTAGTTTCTAAACCATGACTCGTTTCTTCATTTTTATCCATTGTAAACTTAAACCAATACTTGAATAAGTTATAATAAAATAAATTACACATTCTCAATCATAATTCCATTATCATTTCATCATTATACTTCAATTATACAAGAAACGAATCAGAAACCTTAACCCGAGCTAAATACTAAACCATGACCCGTTTCTTCATTTTTATCCATCATAAAACTAAACCAACACTCAAATAAGTTATAATAACTTATTTCATAATCATATCAATCCTATTTAACCATATTCCATCATTACTTCATCATTATATTTCATTTGAACATAAAACGTATTCGAGAAACCCTAAATGAACCCTAAATGATCATTTGACCCGTTTACACATTCTAAACCATTCTAATCCCTAATAACCAACCAAGAGCTATTATAAACTCATAAAATGAGTTTAAAAATCACCACCTATCATTAACTCGACAATGTACCTTGATTTCAAGATAGAAAACCCTAAAGAACATAATACGAGCCCTAATTCCAACCCACAGGTTAATCTCTCAATTTCGACCCATTTTAAACCAAACCACTTATCATTTTCCATTAATTATCCAATATACAAGCCTTGTGAACACCTATTAACAATTACATTGCATTCATACACGAATTACAAGCCTAAAAACCCTTAAATACCCTAAACGCACCCTATGAGTACCCGCGACCCCATTTCTTCATTTTAGACTCGTTTTAACCCAAACCAATTCCTAATCCTTGCTAATTAACTTACTCCCAGACCTTGAGAACATATTTGATCAATCCTTAATCATTAAACTCGCAATGTACCTAGAAAAACCTGTGAAACATATTGTCAAACCCAAAACAAACCCGCAACTCCTTTTTGGCAAATCTTACCCATTTTAAGGCCTTTTCCTTGCAAATAACAATTGTACAAGCACCCTTAAACATCACATGCAGGTGATACATAAAATATATTCATTCCTTAGATCTTAAACAAAGCACATGGTCACTTGTATCTTCTTGTTTCTTCTAGTGTGAGCTGCGGCATACACATGGTGTTACCACCATGTTATAACTAATTTCTAGCCTATCCAACACATCACATAGCTGTTCCTTATCATCCTCTAGCATACCCATGTGTCCAAACCAGATTACAAAGCTTCCTTGGTCCTTAAGGGTTCATTTTCCTATAAACAGAGCTCAAAACCTTCATTCTAAACTCGCACCACACCTCCTCCTATATAACCCTTATAGGCAGCAATCCTTTGCTCCCTTATGATCCTAGGATCATTAAAGAAGTTCAAGAAGCAAAGCCCTGAAGAATTGAAGCCTCAGAGTAAAGATACAAGGCGTACGAGTGGAAATACTACCCGAAACGACCCATTTCCACCATTGTTGATCATTGAAGCTCAAACCCAGGTTATATCAACTTCATACCTGCTACTACACTCTTATAATGTTCATATGATCCTAAATAAACTCTTGTTAAAGTTTCATAACTCAATTCATGCTCATTTTCCGTTTTGATCCAAAACCGTACACCCGAAACCCTAATTTTATGTTTTTCTTAAAACTAAATGTTATAATAGTTAAATATTGTTATAATCTATCCTATCATGCTTAACTAATGTTAAAATAACCACTTTATTGATTAATGAAGGAATTTGAACTTAAAACCCGCGCGTTTACGTTTTGAAACCCTAATTTGACCCGTTTTGCTTCCTAGCTTAACGAATCGTTATTTTAAACTTGTGTTGCGTTAAAACTTCATATTTTAGTTTATTATAACTTATAAATGTCTAATAAAATGTTAAAATAAGCTTGCATGGTGACTTGGACATGTTTTGTAATTATAATCCATGCAAGGGGTATATATCATAATTTTTGGAAACTTATAACAAAAAGGGCTGAATATGTCATTTTATCAAAGTTATAACTCCAGGGATCTATTATGTCAATTTTCAAACTCCAAGGTTTATTTTGTATATCAATAAAAGTTGAAGGACCAAAGTCATACAAATGCAAACTCCAAGGACCTATTTGTAATTTTCCAAACTCCAGGGTCTAAAATGTAAAAGTGTAAAATCATATTCAAAACATTATCCAACATAACTTTAATTAACGCTTCTCGTGCTTAACATTTCCAGATATTGAATAAAACGCTTAAAACCGATCATCCGGAAGCTATATCGTATCACAATACTAGGGAGCTTCATATTAAGAGGTTTCATCTTGGTATTACGTTCTGACTGAGTTGTTGGGTTTACGATTTAAAGTGCCCTAGCTCCTCAAACGTTTACTAAATGACTTCTGAATTATGATGGCCCGAACGGTGATACAATAATTCCAAACTCTCTAATCAAACTCATAACTCTTAAAACCAAAGTTCTAAAGTACAATCTTCCTAAGACTTGACATATTTACTCAGGTTGCGTGACGTGGCTGTTTACTATCATTTTACTATATCAACATTCCCCGGTTAAGATTGTGATAAGGTCGTCAGCTTTCATTTTAGAATATTTATTACATCTACCTATCAGGTGAGTTCATACATCGCCTTTAACTTATTTTAAATGTTTTATTAAACCGCAAGGGGGGATACTATGGCTTGTTACAAAACCTCTTTTAACATACTCGTTTTCTAATCTTATAATATGTGATTACTTTTCAAAGGCTTAATGAATTCATAACCCCATATTTCAATCTTTTGAATACTTTATAAACCTGTGATAAACCATGAATGCAAGTGTTTTCTAAATGTATGCTACCCAGATATATTATTGCCTAAGTAGCTTCCAGTGCCATTATTTACATATCATGAATCATTAATTACTTGCATTGCGAGTGAACGCGAATATTGTGAATAGATCTATTGGGGGTGACGGCTCCCGTTGGTATACCCATGCTTGGGGTAGCCAAACGCACTATATTTGTCCTAATAGGTAACCTTGGCAAGTTATCTTTTCCACGGGGACATCTGTCCCTAACCAATATCACTACGGTGATTTCCCTGTTAATGTATTGATGTCATGAGCTTAGGTGCAATAATAATGTTACCCTGATTTTCCATGATAATTGTATTCGTTGCAATTATTACCATTATAATGACTTGCATTCAACCATATAATATTCAACTATTTTCCAATGATAATACGGTTCTCCATGATATTAAATGTTCTCCATGATAATTATCCCAGTAATGCCAATATTTCCATATAATAACCTGTATTCAATTATTACATTTCAAACCTATGAATTTCACTCAACCTTTGTGTTGACCCTTTTAGCATGTTTATCTCAGGTAATTAAGCAAGTTGCGGCACGGAGTGGCATGGACTCGAAAATGGCTGAACTGTTATCATTCAAACATAATGTTTTAGATTTTGGGACCTGCATTTTGTAAAAACTCTGATTATAATGAATGATAACTAAATTTTTCCAACAACGTCTCTTTTAAAGTTGTTTTCTATGATTATGATTGTTGTATCCATGAAGTAATACCCCAGATTAGCTTCCGCTGCTATATTGTAAAAATGGGGGTGTTACAGATTGGTATCAGCGCCATGGTTATAGAGAACAAGGTCAAAACCTTAACTATAACCACATTTCATTTTTCAGCCATCAAAGTCCTCCGTGCCACTACATTCCGGAACAAGTATGTAAATATACATATCTATTATACTATTACATAAATAACTTATGTTATTTACAAACTAGGTTGTTATCAGAACGATGTCTTCTCCCAACCGCTCTACTTCCGATATTGAGGATGCTTTTTCCTCTATGAATATTCTTAACTATACTTCGGTCTCATCGGATTATTTCCCAGCTTCAGCAGGAAGCAGTTCTTTTAACTCTTCAGAAAACTCTAAAGATAATATGATCTCACCAGTATTCTCATATTTCTACAATAATACTTATTTAAAGGACGTACAAGCATTTTATCACCTATTTCATCACTAGATCCTATTACTCCACCAACTATTTTAACTCCATCTCCAGTATTACCACTCGATATTACCACATTCTACTACTGTTTGATCCACGAAACTTCTTTGATCTGAAGATACTATTACCACTAAGTAGCGATATCTGTTCCTCATCTTCTTTCTTCAAACTACGTTATCTAATTCATCTTGGAATCAAACTTGTAATTTAGTATCACCATCCTTCTCAGTTTATACTTCTACCCCACCTCAAGTATTTGAAATAGGAAAATGTTCAGATAAGATGTATCTGAAACATCATGAGAAACAAGTCGAAGATATTTTGAATTACTTAGATGAACTCTCTCTTCACCGCATTGAGAAAATGGAAGAAGGACGTATTAATGGTAACGAACTAAATACCAAACTTAAGAGAATTCGTACTCAGATTATCAAGCTTCAAAAGAGGCGGTTAGGGCAAAAGGATAAGATTACCTTTGCTCACTACAGAATTTCTGATCTTGAACAAATCATTGAGAAAATCCAAGATCAACACCAAACGGATCAGGAAGATCTTTAGGATGTCATCTACCAACAAACTCTTAGACTAGTTATAGGTTTATCTTAGGTACAGGATGTGTGGTATAAATAAAAACGCTTGTCAAATTCCTGACTATGTACAGTAAGAAGGCAAGTTATTTATGAAGGCAATCCCGTTACGTACCTTATTTCCAGCTTATCTCTCTTTCATCATCTCTCCCATATCTTTTGATCAAATGTCTCCGTCTTCATCATTATTGAATCATACCATAACTCCTAAGTGCGTTTGAAAATTCAAAAATGAGCATTACTCTTGTGATATCATTCTTATTACGTGTTATCTTTTGATGATAGAATACCTCTAAAAAGAGCATCAACATCGGAAGCACCGGCTATGACTCAAGCTGCCATTAGAAAGCTAGTTGCTGACAGTGTCACTGCGGCTCTAGAAGCTCAAGCTGCGACAATGGCAAGTGCTAGTAATCCCAACAGGAACACCAATCCTACTGGAACTACTATAGTGAAAATGGGAAACTACAAAGAGTTTATTAGCTGTCAACCTTTGTACCTTAATGGTACGGAAGGAGCAGTAGGCCTTATTCGCTGGTTTGAACGAACCGGATTAGTATTCTCTCGTAGCAGATGTGCTGAAGAAAACAAAGTAACATTTGCTACTGGTACTTTAACTGATGATGCCTTATCCTGGTGGAATGTATATGCCCAGCCTATGGGAATAGAGCAAGCTAATCAAATCACCTAGACTGAGTTAAAAAGGCTTCTGAGATATATGTTTGCCACGGAGACTGAGATCAGAAAGATGGAAGAAGAACTTTACAATCTGAATGTAAAGGGAAATGATCTTAAACCCTATGTTAGAAGATTCTAAGAATTAACAATTCTATGTCCAAACATGGTGCCAAATAATGAGAAACTCTTGGAAGCTTTCATAGGGGGTTTGCCTCGAATCATTAAAGGAAATGTTACCGCCTCAAAACCACAAACTCTGGAGGAAGCCACCAACATAGCTAAAAGGCTAATGGATCAGATACTCAAGCATAATTCGGTACAAGAAGCCAATAATTGTAAACAAAAGTTTGAAGATAGAAGAAACACCATCAACAGCAACAACTATGCGAATAATAGCTACAACAGTGATTATCCTAATAATCTCGACAACAACAACCACCCTAACAATCACAATGACAACCGCAACCATGATCACCACCCATAGCAGAATGGGAGATAAGAAACCCTTAGGACTTATGCTGTCAGCCCAACTAAGTATACAAGGCCTCCTAAAAAGTACCTTGGAATTCTTCCTTTGTGTACAAGGTGCACCCTGCATCACATAGGACCTTTCACTATTAAGTGTCAGAATTGTAACAAGATAGGTTATCTGACTAGGAATTGTAAGAACTAAGGAATAGTTTTCTTTCAAATCTATAATTCGTTTATACGAATAAATTCCTTCTCTTCATTGTCTCTAAATTTCTTTTGATTGTAATTTGTTTAATAATCTCATCATTTTCTCACTTCTCCTTATGATATTGGGGCAATGTTCTAATATCATATTCTGTGTTAAGTAATACTTGAATAAAATGGTTTATAGTCATCTTATTGAAATGAATTAGGACGCTTCTTCATTTTAATAAGGAAATTAAAAACCACCATTTATAAATTCTCAGTTACAAGGATTTGGACGCTTCTCTTTGTAAGTGAAAAATTATAAATAAGTAGGCTTAAGTATATGGCATATGTATAAACAATATTCTTTCAATCTGTGATCTATTTGTATGAACAAATCCCTTACTTCATATTATCTTCATGTGAATCTCTAAACTTTTACACTCCATCATTCAACTAAATCTCGAGACGAGATTTCTTTAAGGAGTGGAGACTATAACAACCCACAAATTTTACCAATGTAATATCTCTCTGTTATATAATATACCACTTTTTCACAGGGAAATTTTTCGCTTTATTACATTACTTGCATTACCAATATCTCAATATGCAATGTAACTTGCATATCTAAAGTTAACAAGCTCACGCAACCTACCTATGGAAATCCTATCTTCATATATGTCAGGCAATCATTATAATATGTCAAGTCAATATTATAATATTATTATTACAAAGTACATTACTCATATAATGTATCATTTGTAACATTATATCAAAACGGGCTTTAAACCATTATCATATATCTCGAAAACCCTAATATCATGAAGGATTAACATCTAAAGTGGTTTGGGAACGCTACATCCATTATCTCTTTGACAACAAGGCTACCTAAAGCATATGTACAAGTAATATAACATCTCATTTGAAATATAAACTCCCATCCAAGTCAAACACAAGTCCTCTAAAGCTCAATGTATAAAGTCATTAAGCATGATCTCCACCAATAGCCGTTTTACCTACGTTTTCATTTAATTTCATCACCACACTTGTGTAAGGCTTACTAACACTCAATATACAATGTGTAAACAAATTATTCTATTAATAAACTTTCATACATCTTTTTACCTCCAAAACCCTAATTCAAAACCCCTAAACCCTAAAACCAAGCTTGTTTCTAAATCATGACCCGTTTCTTGATTTTTATCCATTGTAAAACCAACCAACTCTCATATTAAGTTATAATAACATAAATTACACATCTCAATCACTTTCCATCATCAATTTCACCATTTTAACAACAATGTACAAGAAATAAAACTAGAAAACCCTAATTGTGCCCTAATTATGCACTAAATTGAACTTTGACCCGTTTACTCATTTTCTACCCATTTTAACCTAAACCCACCTCTAAAATTTTTTGGATTATATCCTTAGTAATATAAGTCTTTGGATCAGTAACCTAACATTCTATACAATTGTACTATGAATTACAAGCTAGAAAACTTACCCGTACCCTTATGAACCCGAAAATATCAAACCTGCAAAAATGACCCATTTTAACTATTTTTCTTGCAACCAAGCACCTCCATGACTAAGATACTTCATTCCTAAGCAGCTTACAAGCACCTCTCTTCAAATATCTTCTCTTTATATAGTTTAAATTGCACTTGATCTTCTTGGTTTCTTCTAGTGCTAGCAGCGCATCAAAAGTTGTAAACACACCTCATCACAAAGCTAGTTTCTTGCTGAACCAAACACATCTTACTAGCCCTCTCATCACACTTTTAGACCTACTATGTGTTCTAAACAGATCATACATGTTTCTTGAGCTCTAAGGGTCTTTTTACCTATAAAATAGGCAACCATAACACTTCATATTTATCTTCATCCCCCACTCTTCCTCCTCTTTATAACCACTTTACATAGAAGCAATCCTTTGATCTAATAGATCCTAAGAGGTCTTAAGAAGGGTGATGTTCAGAAAGGAAGCTAAATAAACCAAGAAACGAAGCTCCGGAGTCGTTATTCTAGGCGTACAAAGCTAAAAGTCCCAGGGGGGATTCTAGGACCATTTCTAAGTATAAGCACAAGAACCAGGTTCCTCTAAAGCTTATATTTGTTAATTCATTCTTTATAATGTTCATATGATCTGTTAAAATCATACTATAAAGCTTTGACTCAAAAATACCTATTGGTTATACCTTTTGATCCAATACCGTACCCACCGAAACCCTTAATTTCATGTTTTTTACTTAAACTATGAGCTAGTTGGTAATATTATTGTTATAATCTATCCTGAAAAAGCTTATATAATGTTAAAATAAGTGCTTTGATAAGTCATGAAAGAATTTAATCTTAAAACCCGCGCGTTTTCATTTTAAAACCCTAATTTGACCTGTTTTACTTCCTAGCTTAACGAATCGTTAATTTAAACTTGCGTTGTGTTAAATCTTCATATTTTAGTTTATTATAAATTTATAAATGTCTATTGAAATGTTTAATTAAGCCTGCATGGACAATTTGACATATTTTGTCAATTATAGTACCATGCACTGGGGTATATATCATAATTATTAGAAACTTATAACTAAAAAGGACTAAAAGTGTCATTTTATTAAAGTTATAACTACAAGGGTCTATTATGTCACTTTCCAAAGTAAAAGGTTTACTTTGTATATCTTTTAAACTTGAAGAACCAAACTCGTAAAAGTGCAAACTCCGAGGGTGTATTTTGCCACTTTTCAAACTTAAGGGTCTAAAATGTAACATTTTGAAAAAGTATAAAAATGTATTCCAAAAACCTGTATCCTCAAGACATAACTTTAATTAACGCTTCCCGTGCTTAACATTTCCAGATATTGATCAAAACGCTTAAAACCGATTATATCGTATCACAATACTAGGGAGCTTCATATTAAGAGGTTTCATCTTGGTATTACGTTCTGACTAAGTTGTTGGGGTTTACGATTTAAAGTGCCCTAGCTCCTCAAACATTTACTGAATGACTTCTGAATTATGATGGCCCGAACGGGTCAATACTCCATAACAATTCAATCAAAGATGATATTCATTATAATGTAAAACATATTCAATCAAACTAAGACTTGATATATTATCCCAGGTTACGTGTGACGAAGCCGTTACTTTCATTTCATATACCTTTGCTATCAATCAGATTTCCCTATACTACTAAGGTGATTTCCATAGCCCCTCTTTTTACCATTTTATAAAGTCAAATTAGGGCACGTTTAGGGTTTCTTGGATTTATTTCGTGTATAATTGAGATGAAATGATGAAATGATGATAGAATATGATTTATAATGTTGTAAATTAAGTTATTACAACTTATTTGAGTGTTGGTTTAGGTTTATGATGGATAAATATCGAGAAACGGGTCATGGTTTAGTATTTTGCTCGGGTTAGGGTTTCTAAGTTTCATTTCATGAAATCTTATGAAATAAGGATGAATATGGATTGTAAATGAAGTATATTACTTGCTTGTAACTTGTATTTGATGGATTATACAAGATTCCTTAGGAAAACAGAGGTAAAATGCCTATTTGGATATCATGCATTAATGACTTATACATTATGCTTTAAAGGACTTGTACCTTATTTTGGAGGGAAAGTATATTTAGATGAGATGTTATATGACTTGTATATATACTTTAGTATCTTGTACATTAACCTTTCATGGATTTAGGGTTTAGAGGTATACGATAACGGTTTAGAGCCTGTTTTGATATAACGTTGCAAATGGTACATTATATGAGTAATGTACTTTGTAATAATGATATTAAGATATTGACTTGATATGTTATGATGTTTGCTTGACATATAAATAGATATAGATGGCATAGGTAGGTTGTGTGAGCTCGTCTACTTTAGTTATGCAAGTTACAATGCATATCGAGATATTGGTAATGCAAGTAATGTAATAAAGCGAAAAATTTCCTCATAGATTTTTGATCATAATAAAATAGGTTGATTTTGTATTTGATGAAAATTCTTAGGTTGTTATATATTGATCTTCAAATTGAACTTGAGCTTTTCTTTTCTTTTGTTGTTCTGATAAAGCTTCTTCTTCTGCCATTCTTTTAGCTACCATTTCATCTAAATGAATCTGCTTTGCAACTTCTTCATCCATTTGAGCTTGCAATTTTATAGCCTCTTCCAATCCAGCTTCCTCTTGTCTCATTTGTTCTTTAGTTTTGTGAGTAGCCTGGATATCCTCTTCAACCATTGGAGCCTTTCCTTCCCTTTGACCCCTTTTACTAGCAGTACCAGAATCAACTTTAGTACTACCAGTATTAACATCTTTAATACCAATATTAATCTCTTCTTCAGCATCCAATCTAGTATTAATATTCTTAGCCACTGACCTTGCTCTCCTCCTATATCTCTTGCCCTTATCAGTTGATTTTACCTTGCTAACACCTTGAGAAGCAACCTTTGACAATGTTTTAGCTGCCTCCAAGATTGTAGGACTGATTTCTTCTTCTTGAGCCTCCCCTGAAGCTTTTGTAGGAGTAACAAAATCTGTTGACTTCTCTTTCATGGATTCTCTAACCAAAGAAACTAGAGGATCATCATCAATATCCTGAATTATCCTCCCCTGATCCTCTGGTTCTTCACCCTCTGATTCAGATATTACCACTTTCTGTGTCTTTATTTTTAATGTCTTTTCCAGAATCTTTACCCTTTTAACCAAGGTGAGAACTGCCTTTCCATAAGTTATCTTTGTCTGTTGCAGCTCTGTCTCTAAAGTTTCAATCCTGGTCACCAACCTAGGTACAATATCCATCAACTCTTTAAGTTGCATACTGTCCTCAGCACTTCCTGGTGTATTACCTTCAGGGAGAGGTGCTTCATAGGACCTAGGTGGTGAGTAATAAGGTGGTGAAAAAGGTGGTGATTGATGTGGTGAATGAGGTGGTGAATAAAGTGGTGAATAAGGTAGTAATGGAATAGGTGGTTGAGATGTAGATGATATTGGATCAACAGGTGTGTGATGGGGTTCAGCTGGTTGTGTTGAGCCTTCACCTTGATCCACAGCTGCCCCTGCCAACATAGCAGGCAGCAATGGTACAAAATCCCCTGCATAACCCCTTTTCATGTTTGCAAAAATCTTTTTGGTCAAAGTGGGGGCTAAATACCTTCCTTTATTTTCAGTTGTAATATCCAAAATAATTTGTAAAAACCTTGGATACATTAAAAATTTTGTATTACTCTCTATGTTATGAACCATCCTATCAAAAATCATTTTAAAAAATTATAAACCCTATTGCTAGATAGACAGATTAATGTAGTAGCAATAGTACTACCAAATTGATCCCATCCACCAGACATAGGGCTTAAGCAGTGTAAAATATGGTAGATTAGAAATTTCCATTGGGGTGTAACATTCCTTTTCCAAAAAGTTAATTTACCCTCAGTAACATAACCCAATGTGGCTAATCCAACATATATTTTAGCATCAGATAAATTATGTATTCCTGTTGCATCTGCCAATTGAAGTTTACTTATGACAGATGCCTCGGTAATAGTATACTCTGTAGAGTCTATAGATGCTACTAATTGTTGAGTCCCATTAGCAAGTGTTCTGACTGTGGCAGTTTGCCAGAACTGTTTGACTAGGGAGTCATAGATAGTAGGATTATGAGTTAAGGCATACCTGAGAGATGTACCTTTAAGGAAATCTACTATCTCAGTGAAACCAACACTTTCATTTGGTTTCTTTAGGAAAGCGACCATGTTATGCTTGTTAGAGTACTTTAGATTGGCCATATGTACTTGTTGATGAACAAAAATCGTAAGAATTTAAATTCTAATCCTGGGTTCGATTCGAGGGAATTACGAAGTCCTGGTAGAGAGAGGGAATTGATTTTTTATCGATTAATAACAAGGTTTCTTATTGGACCATGTGTAAAAGAAGTTTCTTTAGAGTAAAGAAAGATATTTTATTGAAGAAAGTGCAGTAATTATCCAAATAGAAAACCTATGTTAGAAGTATGCGCCGTAAAAATTTCTAACGGTAATATAAGAAAAATCAATTTTCCCTCACCAGCACCCACGGTCATCAACCAGGCTTAACATTAGCCTACCAATACTAATATAATCTACCAGAATTAACTTATAGACTACCATAATTAACCTATAGACTACCAGAATTAACTTATAGACTACCAGAATTAACTTATAGACTACCAGTATTAACTTATAGACTACCAGCATTAACTCTAATACTTAGTACTTACAGACCATAGATGAGTAGAATTTGC
>BQNB010126763.1:0-19546 GCA_026074375.1 Tanacetum coccineum | reverse complement strand
GTTCGAGTTGGGAACTCAGCAGTTCACCGGAACTTATTATGATAATACCTCAGTGGAGAATATTATATTTTGGTATTTTACCAATTAGTGATTTTTAAATTTTTATGGACAATTTTTTATATTTTTGATTTTTTTTTTTTTTTTTTTTTTTTTTTTTTTATATGATATGTACTAATAAAAAGAAAAGAAAAATATTTTTGTGTTTTTTAATATGATATATTAATAATAAGACAAGTTCAGATCAAAGTCGGATAGAAATCGTAGCAAATGCCTCCCCGGCAGCGGCGCCAAAAATTGGTTCGTCTGATAGTATATATATAAAATACTACTAGGCAAATCCAAACTCTTTACCCTTGACAAAGGGAAAAAGTCAAGACCTACTTAGAAATAAAATATATAAGAATCAATTATAAAAAGATTCCGGAAGAGATATTCCCGGGTCGTATGTCCCAACGAGGCTGCAATTGTTGCTTGCAATTGAAATTTATCTGGTTTGATGAGAAAAATGTGAATGATGGAAACACTTGATATAATCATAAACTTAAAATTAATTAAATAAACTTAAATTTATCTACGGGAAAACAAGCAAAAGGGAAATGGGGATCTTAAAAAACTACGGGAAACAAATTAGTTATAGGAAATCTTTCAAATTAGATTTATACTAAAATGGGAACAGAATCAGGGTTATCGGGAGAAGATCCTAAATACTAAGGAATTAAGAAAAAATATGCTAAATTAAATTAAAAATCAAAATTAAAATTCTAATTAACTTACTTGAAAAAATAAAGATATCTAGAACAAAAGGGAGAGGTCGTTTGAATTGTTAAAACGAGAAGAACGGTTAAAAACGCTCCCGGTTAAAAGGGGGTACTTAAAATGAAATATTTAAGAAAATAAAGCCTTACTAAATTTTATATTTTTCATAGTTACTAAATGGACATAGAAAATTTTACAAAAAGAAAAAATTTTCTTTTTTTATTTTTTGGATTTTTTTAGGAATTCTATAAAGATTAAAAACTAATTATAACTAAGAATATAGAAAATAAGACAAAAAATAAAAAGTTTAAAAATGCTGAAAAAAATAAAATAAAAAAAGAAAAAGTTACAATTCTAAATTGAAAATGCCCAAAATTTTACTGATATTTAAATTGAAGTAATTAAAATAATTAAAATCTAAACCTAATTTAATTAATTAAATTAAATAAACTATCTGTGGGATAACTGGTTGTTTAAAACTCAAAAGTGACACACCTACCTCTTAACAGTGGAAAGGAACAAGGACAAACGGCGAGGGTCTGGTAATCAGGGCTATCTAACTACAGGACTAACAAAGGTAACTGAAAAAGAAATGAATTACACAAATGGTCCCTGGGTGGGGGGGGACCCCGATTACAAAGGCCAGAAGTATAAGTGCTTATTCGCTAAAAGTATATATTAAAAGCAAAGTTGTTAAGGGGACTTAGGAGAACATTTTTCATAAAAGGGGCATAAGCTGAAGTGGGCTGAATAAGCCAGAAAAGTGGCTTTTTAAAGCTGCAGTGGCTTATAAGCTTATGGCTTATTTTTCTTGGCTTATTGGGGATTAAGGCTCCTAAATAAGCTAAAATTAAAAGGGGACAGATAAATAGGCTAGGGGATTCTTAAATAAGCTAAAGCTACCTAAATTAAGCCTTAAGATAAGCTGAAATCAATAAGCTAAATCTAAACAGTTTATTATAAAAACAGAAAAAGGGAAACTTTAAGCCTATAATAAGCTAACTAAATAAGTATTTTAATTAATTTAAGCTTCTAAACTATATACACCTACCTATATGCTAAAGAAAAAGCACTAATCCCTAATGTTAGTGTCTAGATAAGACTTGAAAAGAGGGCTTTATTCCTGAGTGCTCTAGCACCAGGGCGAGGGTAACAGTGAAGCTTAAGGCTTATTTTGGGCTTATGAAAATAAGCTTATAAAAGCTTTTTAGTCAAAACCAACCAAAAACAGATTAAAAGGGGCCATAATAGAGCTTAATTCCAAATTTTGGGTTTTTAAAAGTGATATTTGCCTTCTGATATTTGGTGTTTAAATTGGCTTGTTTTTAAGTAAAATGTATACATGCCATCTTGGCTATAATTGATTTCTCATAATGACAGAACAAGGTGGTGTTCCTTTTGGCTAGAAACAACAACAACAAGCATAAAAACAATGTGCTTAAGCTGCATAAGCAGCTGGGGCACTTAAACTTATTTTAGGCTTATGAATTTTGACAGATTACAAAAGGATGCATAAAAAATTATTTTTACACTAAAAATTGTGTTTAAAGTGGCCCAATAAACCTCACACACTCAGCCAAAGTTGGCTGAGTGGTGTTCACCCATGGAAAACCCAATTTGACCCATTTTAAGGTCTAACCCAAACACTCCTTTAATTTATATAACAAACTTGTTAACTGATTTTTAGATGCAATTTAAAGCTGAGAAATGTAATATTAAGTGGCTTTGACAACTTAAGCAAACTTTCATATAAATTAGACAGAATTAAAGAACAATGGGGTGGGTTAAAATTTAGATAATGGTAATTTCACAAAACACTCTTGACTTTTATTATAACTGAAAGTCTTACAACAAAAAGCTTTTATAACGACTGAATACAATAATTTTAAAGTAGACTTGATAAAATTTAAACTACATAAGTAAAAACAGGGATTGTGTCTTCGGCTTGCTTTTGGTTCTTTTATACTAGTCCACAGCCTTGTAGCTCATGGGTTGTGCTTGTTGTAAAAGTACAATGCATCCAAGGCAATCCTAGCCCTCCTTTTTGTCTTCTCTTCATCTCACCATTCATGGGGGTGCTCGGGTTGTGTGATTTTGGCAGGGAAAGGGTTATAGGGTTGGGGTTGAGTGGGGAAAGGTGAGGGATAGCTGTAGAGGTGTACTGGAGAGGTGGTTTGGAGCTGAAAACAGGGGGAGAGGTGGTTTGGTTTTGGCGCCAAGTGGGTTGAGGTACGGGTGGTTGCAGGATTTTAAAAGGAAAGTTTGGAGATGATGTAAAAATGGTCCTTGCTCTTTCTTTTCTTTTCATTTCATTTTCAAAGCCCTTTGTAGTTATAAAACAGTTTCTAAAATAACACAACTAGTCCCTCTGTTTTGTATAAGAAAAGAAATAAAAAAGAGTTTGGAAAATTGCAGAATTGGTCCCTGCTGTTTATAAAGAGTATAAGTTTATGGTTTTGGCAGTTTTAGTACCTTTCTTTTATTTTTCCATTTTTCTTTATAAAACACTTTTAAAAATGACAATTTAGCCCCTAAAGTTTTATAAAAAAGATTAATGGGCCTTATTTAGGCTTGGGTTTTGTGTTTGGGCTATTGGGTTGTTATTGGGCCCATTGGGTTGTTATTGGGCCCATTGGGTTTGTGTTGGGCCCATTGGGTTTGGGTTTGGGCCCAATAAGGTGTGGTTTTTGCTATTGGGCTTTTTTAAGGCCCAATAAGGTTTGTGATGGGTTTTGTGTATACAATGGCTGAGATTGGCTGTACAAGGGCTAGGATTGGGCCTTCAAAGTCTTCACAGTCTTTGTCAATTGCACACAAATGGGCTGTTGTAATTGATTGAGGGCCCATTTGGTCTTCACAGTCTTCATAAATATACTATTGGGCTTTCCCGGCCCATCAGATGGGTTAAGATTGCATTCAATAGTATTCTTCAGTTCCGGCTCCGGTTTGACTGCTGATTCTTCAGTATTGACTCTGACTTTGGCATTTTTGGACTTTGGCCTTGATTTTGCACAGTCTTTTCCATTCCATGCTCAGTTTTGTCATTTTGGCTTGGTTTTCTGTCTTTTTGTTGATATCCACTTCCTGCACAATACAAATGCAAAACAAACATATATTTGGCAGTTTTTGTCTGTTTTTGGTCATTTAAGCTCGTTTTTAGAGGTGAAAGATATGTGTAATTAAGCACTTATCAGTATTCTACACTTATCAGCTGACTTGTTTACTAAAGCTTTATCGGAAGATAGGTTTAAGTATCTTGTCAGACGACTCGGTATGAGATGTTTGACTCCAGATGAACTGGAGGTTCTGGCAATTGAATCTGCTTGATCCATCAAACATCAATTTGTAAATATTTTTATTCTCTCTTTATTTTTTTTGAAAAAGAAAATACAAAAATATAAAACCAACAAAAAGAAAATAGAAAAATATAAAACCTAGAAAAACAAAATATAAAATCAGAAAAATTTCAAAAATACCAAAAAGAATCTTCTCGACATGTCTCTTGGAATCGATAACATTTACGTACCTAGAAATGTTGATTAACATCGACACGGGCGTGTAAATGAAGTTCGAGCAAGAGTTTCAAATGCTTTCAAAACATGTCATTTCTAAATTTTTCTCAATGACTTATGTACATTTCAGTGCATAACTCGGTCCCGAATGTAATAGGGAAGTGTACGCTTCAGTGCGCTTACTCTAAAATAGAAGAGAAGTCTTCTATCATGTTTTTAAAATCGTTGAACACAATTTTTCAAAAAGAACTTTCAATGTCAAAATTGTCTACAATATAATTTGTGGTATTTTTCCATAAAAAGTGGTATTTGTTAAAATTGTGTGTTCAACACTCCCTTCCTCGAATAATTTTCAAAGAATTGTAGTACGTAGAATGTCATTTTATGTGAATCAATTTCTGAGGGGGAGCTTTTTAAAACAAAGCCTTTTAATGTGTCGGATACATCTCATAAATGTCAATTTTATGTATCCAAACACATTTTGTGAAATTAAAATGTGGAAACTTAATGTCAATTAATAATATACATTGTTCACTAAGGCATCTCACTCCGTCTTCAACATTTTGTGGTGTCATATCAATTTTTCATTCCAATGTCAAGTTTTAATAAATATTGGTATCCCACATATACTGTTGAAGGGGAGCTATCAGAATCTGAATTCATGCAATATCGTGGTATAATTTTTCTCCCCATGGAATTTTTCATGTCAAATTTTAATCAATTGGTATTTCAAATACTAAGTGTTTTATTATTTAAAATAAGGGGAGAAAATGTGATTAAAATATGTTATAGACGAATGTGATCTTTAAGACTCTAAGTGCAACTCTTTCCTTCATGTGCTAAACAATTTCGAATCTCGGAGCACATGTGTAGGGGGAGTATTTGAAAATAACAATGTCAGAAAATGGTTTATGGTTCGATCTCATACCCAACAACCTATTAATTTCACGACGATTCTGAAGTCATAAGGTGGTTAGGTTAGGAATAAGTCCTACGATCCAACCAGGACCGGAGGGATCTACCCAAGGACACTCCATAGTTAGAAATAGCAGTCCTTAGGTATGAATGGAGAAGAATGAGTAAAAGGGAAAAATGCCGACTAAGATTGAGCTAACACTGGAACAATCACAACAAGGTGTTAGTAATGAAGTCTTGGTAAGCATTGAAGGGGTTGAAGAATGAAAAAGAAATGTATGGATAAAGGGTGAAAAGAAAGAAGCCCTCCACACAACTTAGGCAGAAACCGGGTCAATACATAATCTATCAAAATCACAAAGATGATTGTTGATATTGAAGACGACATCATAGACCCAGTGATGCAATGCACAACCCTTCCCAGCCATTCGAGTTTCTCTCAAAAGAAACTTGTCTCATTTGTCACGGAGATACACACGTTATCTATTGACATCTCACTCCGAGATTGTTAATATTGAATAGGTGGCAGTCTGCTCCAGCCTCCGATTACTAAAACCAAAAGTGCACAAATCGAGTCTAGAGCCAAGAAGAGATCAAATTATAAATCTCATTAGGACACAATGTCAAAATACACTTGTTGAACACCATAAAGTTCACAAGTTGTAACAAAGAGTCCTACGCATTATCCTTGAGATCTTGCCAGAACATCTGAGTGATACTTAAGTATTCACAGTGAAGATGGAAATCCTGCTTGAGCCAACATCAAACAAGCTCTTGGTAGGTGACTTGCAAGATTCTATATGAATCAAGCTTGTGTTAACTGGATATCAATTTTGGTCCAGTAAATTGACGACGTAATCAGAAAGATAGTAACTATCTGATTCACTCTACCCATGTTGTCATGCTTTGAGAAGTTCCGGGTAATGAGACTAGCATGCGATTGGTGAATTCTATACATCTGTGTTAGAAGATTCCTAGCTTTGAGCTAGAAACTCTGTCAAGGAGATTCTTTGAATCTACATGATCACAGGTATAGTATTTATACTATAAAATGGGAAACCGGAGGTTAATGCAACCGAAACTAAAGATGAATGACAAAGCCAAATTCATCTTTTTTGCAACTGTTTAATTTCAGGATAAAGACGACGGGTGTTGCAGTCTCATTCCAGCGAAGTCGTATTCATAATCCACATGCTCTCTTCCCTTTAATACTCATAGCTTCTCAATTCAATCATTCAACGTCAAAGATATATGAATTCTATCTTCCCCACCATCAAAAGAGACAAAGTCAAATAAAGAATCATCAATATGGGGAGATGTTATGACTTATAATCACATATTTCAAACAAGAATGTCCCCCCACCCCCCACCCCCCCCCCCCCCCCCCACCCACCAATCTCCCCCCACCCTGAGGCCCGATGTTCCCCGCCTTCAACAAGGGTAGAAAGAAGAAAGGAGTCACAAATCAAGTATTGATTCAAGATCAAGGATGATATGTCAAACAAGAATGTAACAAGTATGAGCATGTTGGTCAAAAGCACAAGTTGATCAAGGAAGTCAAATCAAGATGATTCAAGTCAAGGAGATGATACAAGATAACGATCTTAAGAATTCAAAGTCAAAAGATAATAGCTTAAAATCAAGATCACAAAGCATGGATGAACAAAGCCATTACAAACAAGACAAGACCATAATAAGGAAAAGCATACACGTCAAACGTCATATCTTCAATGTCATCAGTGGTACAGAGGAGTTTGAAGAAAGAGACCTCAACATTGGGGGAGATTGTTAGCCTTAATTATATTAAGTCAAACAAGAATGTTATCGGTCTTACAAAGTCAAACTAGGTCTTGTATTGTAATAGGCTAGTCGGGTTTAACGGGCTTAGACATTAAACTAATATTGTCTATGTATCAGGCTCAAAGCTCACAAGAAGCCAAGCCCGACCCGTTTAGAAAGCCCAAGTGCCAAGATAGCAAGGCATAGGTATAAATAGAACCCTATCCACACAAGGAGAGGGTGTTGGTTACATTTCTATCTCTTGTAACTCACCACTCTTTTTCTCTAATCTAATATTCCTCTTTTGTTTCTCTCTCTACTTTCTCTCTCTAAGTTTTCATCTTATTTTCTAGCTTATTGGTAAAGATTAGTGTTGTGTAATGGATTAAATTAGTGGGATAACATTGTTACCCATAAGATTTCACTAACAAGAGATAATCCGGAGGTCGGGGAGGATTAAACAAATAAGTTGCCATTGTATTATTTAGTGAGAGAAAGGGAAGATGTGTGTTTTCTAAAGAGAGAAACACACACCTTATTACAAGTAAATGAATCCTCTTACCCCTCCATGGAAGTATGGAGGGGATATATATAGGTCTTGACTCTCTAAAGTATCATAACTAGACATTTTAGGTCCCTGTGAGTCTTGCCTATTTATACTAATGTAATTCTGTATTAGCCGACATATTTTAAGGCTAACAATCTTCCCCCAATATGTGGGCATACAGAATTACTTACAATGTTCCTAACAAGTACAAATACAACAAAATAAAATGACATCCAAGGCGCTTCCAATGCTGAAGATGAAGTCTTTGTCTTTTAGTCTTGATACTTGTACTCCAGCTTTGATCTTTTTTGTCTTGACTTATTCTGGAACCATTGTAGTATGCATGAGTTGGATTAACTCCCCCCAATTCATGCAACATGTCTTTAAAAGCTTTCTTCATAGACTCCTTTTTGGTGAATATTCTAAATCAGCTTCCCCCTAAACCAACATCCGTATCTTGAGCAGATTCTGAAACGTTGATGTAGTTCGAACGATCTTCTAGCATTGACATTTAAAGTGCACAGCGGAATTTTGTAGAAGAAAAAGCCAATCACACCAACTAATACTGCTTCTTTGACATTCGGTCTTGATGATTATCCGTTTGGGGGTACATGCGAGAAATCAGCAATAATTCTTCTCATGCATGCAGAATACTTCACAAACCATACTAAGTAAAGTAGTATAAACTACTTCCCCTTAGAAGTTGACCTGATTACATCAAAGTACATGTTTTCCCCCATGATGGTTTCGAATTCTCGGAAGCATCATTGACGTGTACGCCTATATACACTATAGGTTCTTGTCATAAGCAACAATCTTGAAAAGTTATGAAAGACATTGAAGAACTTTAAAAGATTTTACTTAGACTGTGAAGCACCATTGACATTCTGTAGCTTCAAATATCCCATGAGAGTTGCTGATCACATCTTATCCTTTTACTCTTTGGCTAACTTACCAACCTCGTATTCTGTCGGCTATTGCTGTGACTACTGGGTGAAGTAAACCCGATATACCAAACTTGAAAATAAAGTAGAATTCCCCAAATTTGTTACTTAAACAGGTTAGCAAAAATAAGAAATGAGGCTTATGAGCATTCCCGAGCATACAAGGAATGGACAAAGCGGTGGCACGATGCTAGAATTACAGATACAAAATTTCAAGAGGGGGAAGAGGTTCTAGTTTTTAACTCTAGATTAAAGCTCTTCCTGGGTAAGCTAAAGATAAGATAGTATAGACCTTATACGGTCAGAAAAGTATTCCTATATGGAACGGTGGAAGTTTGTGGTAAAGATGGAATTCGCTTCAAGGTTAATGAACATAGGTTAAATAAGTATTACGGTGGAAGTACAAAAACCATGGGGGAAACTCTTTACTTCACAAGGACGTAGACCCGCTTTGAGTCTAACTTAAAGACTCGGTAATAAACAAAAGTGCTTATCGAGAGACAACCCGTCTTGTATCCTCCTCTTTAATTTAATTTTTGCATTTAGTTTGGTTTTGTATTTTTCTAACTTTGTTTGCAGGTTGCTACAGCCGAGAAATCTATAATCGAAATCACCTAGACTTGTAGTTACATGAATAAAAAGTAGTTACAGTATGTAACTACGGCGTAGTTGGATACCCTGACTACGCTGTAGTTAGGCCAAATTCCCAAAAATCTGATTTTTAAAACTGTAACTACGGTGCAGTTCAACCCCATAACTACGACGTAGTTGGACTGGGATATTTAAGCCTTATTTTTATTCATATAACTATGACGTAGTTCCACCCATGGACTACGCCGTAGTTCCAACCTGCAACCATAATTATTTTTTAAATTAATTTGGAGTTTTACAAAACCATGTACATTAGTAGATGGATTTTTTGGCTGTATTCACTAGAAACCCTCACGAGACTTCACTCGTCCACTCGGGTCATCGAGTGGTTAAAAGGCTTGTTACATACGCTAAATGCAACTGTGATTCCTACGAAAGTGAGTTAGTTATCCATATCTTATATTTTAGAAACATATTATGCATTAGGTTTGTTAAGTGATTTCCGGGACATGCGGTTGCTCAGGATTTTCAAGACACAGGTCCATGACTATGCACTATGCTCCGGATTTGGAAAGCAATACTTAGGGGAGTCTTCTGTTTTAATTCTACTCTTGCTTGTAAAATTTTCATTTCTTTAAATGTACAATAGAGATATTGTACAAACCAAGTGGAGGGATGGGAGTAGAATTACCACTTGACCTATAATTGCCTTCGATTTTCTAGTTTATTTTGAAAAATTATGCCATTTTCAAAAAAATTTGACATGTTTTTCAAATACTTAAACTAGAATAAATCTTTGCCGAGCACAAATTACCTTTATTTCCATTGGTAAGGTTTGCCTAATATTCCATTTTCATATGTTATTACATAAATCTACCAAAATATAAATGTGCCGGTAGTATTGTAGACTTTAGAACTTGGCCTGTACATCATTTCGAGACCTAATTGAGTGATGGGATAGATAGTTCAATAAAGGCAACATTATAGAATTTACACCTAAATAAGCCCATATGTGTATTGTTGTGTGCGTTTATAGACTTGTTACACTGACTTGTCGACCTCCTATGGTAAAACCCTTTGTTGCACTCACTTTCAGTGCAAGATACCCCTAGAATAACTTGTTGAGTCATTCCTTATGTTAAACCCACAAATTGTTATGTTTCGTATCACCATTACACCTTAGCCTACCCTGTAGTCTATAAATCCACCATTAAGGAGTTACTGGCTGCTTGAAATCCATGGTTCGGGTGAATAGGTTCGGGAATCACGCTTATATGGAAGACCTATCTTTGAAAACCCCCTGTTTCACCAATACTTTCGATACTGATTATCTCAAGTGGGGGATGTGTATCATTGTTATTTGTTACAGAAGTGCTATAATGTATAAAAAGGAGAAAAATATATTAGTATTCCATTTCACACTTCTGTAGCATTATATTATTGTATTTGGTGTTGGTTATCAAATAAAACCAGCCTGCTTTGTCCGATGATTGTGGAAGACTTTATGTTAGTGCATTTATAAACCAACCACTTCACTGAAGGTTGGGCTAGTGCGATTTTGCTTCATTAAAATGTAAAACTTTACATCTATATCACCGATACTAGCCCAATATTATTGGTGATCAGATTTTCAGACTTTGAAGTTCGAGCTAATGGAAGGATACAAGCCGGTAATGAAAAAACCATAGATTTTAGACTATTTATTTTGTGTTCATTTTATTTAATACCGATTATGTGTATCCTATGTCTTATCCTGTCCTATAAAGGTTCTAGCCTTTAGCTTGCTCAAGTTAAGGAACGAGCAATCACATGTGTCTTGTTCATGGATTTGGACGAGCATGTGTGGTTTTGTCGCCTTTTCTGAAACATTGGTATCGGTTAAGATCTTTCACATGTTTAGACTTGTTTGTGTCACCTATGTTGCCTTTAAGAGCTATTTAGACTTTAACTCTAGTTGGTGTAGCTTTGTGTATTTTCCAAGCTTATGATAGAATACATACTATGCCAGAGCTATTGAGTGATCACCCGGAAATGAAACACTTAGACTAGTGAAAGTTGAGTGATTTTGATCCCCTTTTCGTGAGGTGTTCGGCTTTGGTATTTTCTAGCATAGGTAATTTATAAGTTCATATCTCCCGAGGATATTTTTTAGGAATTATTCTAACAGGTCTACTTGAGGGCAAGTAGAAGTCAAGTGGGGGGATATTTGATAACATCAAATACTCGATACCTTTTTGTATCAAAAGTTCCTTATAAAAACGTTCATAATTGTCTAATTATGGTTAAAATATGTACTTAATCGCCTTATATTTCATTTACTGGAAAATATGAACGTTGGAGCGGAAAGACACGGGAATTGGAAATGAAAATTGAAGAAGTTATGCTGCCAAGACATAACTACGGCGTAATTACCACCTTGAACTACACCATAGTTCAAATGAAGGTTCCAAGCAAGCTTAGAAGAAACTACGGCGTAGTTGCCCCGATTTAACTACGCCGTAGTTATCAATGATTGCCAAAGAAGTCAAGTCCAGTCACAACTACGGCGTAGTTGGCCACTTCAACTACGTCGTAGTTACACTTAGCCTGCAAAAGGAAATCGTGAATCAGCATAACTACGACGTAGTTTATACCCTCAACTATGCCGTAGTTGAGACAAATATTATAAATACAGCCCTAATCTCAGCTCATTCATATCATTCACTAAGAGGAGAGTTCCAGAGAATATCCATGGCTTCTAAGGAGAAAGAAATTCGGCTTATTCATTCACTAGTTCAAGGGAGAGATCACTTTACTTATTGATTATATTAATCATTCATCAACAGACTTCTAAGACAATAATGTTCTCTCAATCCAAGAGTTCTTCCTTTATTTCTTGTGTATTATGTAGCATGAGTGGCTAAGCACCTTAAGTGCTAGCCTTGTTATGATTTTGTTATGGTTATGATGCTAGTTTCCTGTTGAATTATCGTTTATAGGATATCCTAATTGCCTGTTACATGATCCTCCAGATTTGGTAGTATTGATGCTAGTGTAGATCTTGTTAGACCTTATAATAGACTTACCTGTTGAATTAAGGGTTAACATGATACTAGGGATAGGTCGGCAATTGTCCATAGTATAGGGATTGCTCATATCTTCGCCTACAGTATGATAGGTGCTTATAAGTTTTTGGGAAAACTCTTCTAAGAGGGTTTATAGCCATGATGTGGGATTATTGGCATTAGATATGTCATTAGGATAGTTGGGGATTAATCACTGTAGAATTAACACTCACATTCCGACGATGATCCTATAAATACCCAGTGGTCCCAAATATATTGGGGGCCACCCAGTATTTAAGGGGGCCGTTTTCTGAAGTGAGGGAATTTTTTCAGTTTTTCTGTAAAACCTATACAAAAACATTTTCCTCTTTTTGTACTCAATTCTATTTAATCATGAATCATCTAAGCCATAACAATTCATACAGTAGGACTAAGCATCTCTAAATTCAATTTAGAAATGAAAACAGCAAAATTGACAAGTTCATAACCATGCATAATATATTGAACATAACCAAAGTGTATTAGGGTGCATGCAAGCATAAGTTTAGGATGATAAAATAAAATAATCATCCAAAGCAAGTGATGTTGCCCGTACTAAGTTTCTAGCAAATGGCATAAGATCAAATATCTAAGCATAGTAGATTATTAAATAGTATAGATAAAAATGTCTTAAAGCAATTTTCCTCATTGCTCACTTCTTTATGTTCCTCCACAACCTTCTAATACTTTTTCCGATTGACCTTACTTCGCCATGATGCTCATCTCGTAGTTGTATTTGAAGAGTTATGGTTTCAGATAGAAGGGTTTTTTTAAGCTATGACTTTCGAGGAGGTTTTTGGGCAGGGGACTCTAGAAGACATTGTTTGATGAGGAAAAAAAGTGTTTTGAGAGATAGGGAAGGATTGGAATGAGAAGATTCATCATCATTTTCATGCGTGGAATCATTTAATTGATGAGATAATGATGGATGATTTAGAGTGGAGGATGAGGAGCTAGCATTTAGCTTATGAGGTCTTTTCTTGCTACGATCCGCTCGTGTCTTTTGCTCGTAGTGAGGAGCAAGTAGATGCATGGCTCGATCATGTGAGAGATAACGATCAAAAGATAGCTCAGGAGAGACAGACACTATATGTTTGAATAACCTAGTCAAAAGCATACCATAAGGTAAGACCTCCTTAGGTTTGAATCGTGTCTTTTCCATTCTTTTGAGAATGAAAAATGCTAGGTTATAAGGAGTGGATGTCTCAATGCAATAGAGAATGTGACAAAGACAAGCGAAAGACATGTCCCTATGTCCTCCTTGACAAATGGCGTTTTCCCAAATAATCTCAACCCATGGTTTCATATGAGTTTGAATCTCTCGGGTTAAAATTTCGTTTTCACTAACGACAATGGTTTTCTTGTTTTTAGTACGAGTCTCTTGACTTTGACGTGGATATTGAATAAGAGACTTAATGACTCTTGGAGATGGGGGTTTGATTTTATAAGACCTATATCTTTGGAACACTGACCGGACAAATGGTCATGGGACCACATTTCGGTGTTAGAGGCAGACTTTGAAAGGGATTTTTAGAATTTGACCGAATTCCTCAAGAGTGAGGAAAAAAGACTTATTTTGAATGACAAAATTAACAATGAATTGACCCTCAGGTTTTTTAAGTAAAAGTGAGTTGACAGTAGAACTCAAGAACAAAGCGAGGTATAATTTGTTCGTTAATATCTAACAAACAATCAAACCCGATTGACTCAAACTTAGCGTGAATATGACTCATATTTTCGAAGTTTGGACTTACAACCCTCCCCTCATGAAAGTATCATTTTTCAAGATTAGCCATTGTATTTAGTAAGGGTTGATTAAATTCATTTGATATTTGGGGTATGTAGTTTTGTGTCTTTTGATGATCAAGACCGGTAGCTCGAGGCATTGTTACCTAGAAAGATATAAGCAAGATCATATTTTAATCGCTTTTACATGTATTGATGTTTTGAGTTTATGCCTAGTGTGTGCCTATATGCAAACAATGTGGAGTAACGATTAACTCGACCTATATATAAGATCTTAGAGTTAACCCAAAACGCTCCCTTATTTGATTTTCTCAACCAAAACAAGTCATAAAAATTCATATGTGAATTATGTATCTTGAAGATTTGTTTTTGAGATCATTTGGCATGTGTTTTGAAAACGTTTTTAGGTTGTTGTGACTATGATAACAACACAATTTTTTGTGTTCCAACATGAGTGATTTTGAAAATATATTAGGATTTTGGTTCAAATTAATTTTCGTTTAATCTTAATAATGTATGCAAATCATATGTCTAGGAAGGCAGAATTAATATAATACATTATATCCTAAGGTTTTACTCTTAAAAATTGCCAAAGTAGAAAGGAAAAATTGAAAATCCCAATTTCAATTTTTGGTGTTCATATGAAACCCTAGACTCATTAAAAGGAAAAAGATGAAATTGTCTTACTATTACTGATCTTTTGTGATATTTGGAATGATTAGAGGTTAAATTGCATAAATTGTCCTAAGTTTGGCCAAATTGCATGTTTCGTCCCAAACGTTACGAAAGTGCAAGGATTGTCCCTGTGGGAAACCTTTGGTGCAAGTATCGTCCCTGCACACCAAAGGTTTGCCCAGAGGTTTCCCCACAGGGACGATACTTGCACCAAAGGCGTTTCCCATAGGACGTATCTTGCACCAAAAGTTGACCACAGGGACGTTCCTTGCATATCCGTTACGTTGGGATGAAACATGCAATTTGGCCAAACTATAAGGACTATTTATGCAATTTACTCGAATGATTATTAGTATTGATTTGATCTTCAATTGAATTTTTAATGGTTGATATTGAGTTTTGGTGGGTTTTGGTTCGAGTTCATCAATGGCAGCAGGTAAAGGGGTGTTTGTTTTTCAGTTTTGAAAATTTTTGGTTAAGTGTCCCATTTTGTGTCTTGCTGATGGCGGTTCCCATATTTACCTGGTGGTCCCAAATATATTGGGGGCCGCCTTCAGGAAATGATTTTGAACTTAATTTTGACAAAGATTTTGCGAAGACGAGTGACGTTTTAATTTGCATTTCGTGAATTAAACATGCTTAAAGTACTTCAGATGAAGCATTTAAGTTGTCACGACACAAAATGGAACACGGACTAGAATTGAGACACGAAGAATAGAAGCGGAGTATATGATTTAGGAATGTTTTCATATATTCCTAAACTAAGACGTAGATAGTTAAACGATTCACGTTTAAGGGGTTTAGTAAGAATATCAGTGATGTTGTCGGCGGACAACACTTTTTCGATTGAGATATGTCCTTTTTGAACATTATCACGAAGAAAGTGGTGACATATTTTGATGTGTTAGGTAAGAGAGTTTTGCATTGGGTTTTTGCTATGGTCAATCACGCCTTTGTTGTCGCACATGATGGGAACATCATTGAGTCATATGTCGTAGTCGATGAGAGCTTGTTTCATCCATAGTGCTTGTTAACATGCCTTTTTGGGGCTTACGTATTCGGCTTCAGTAGTGGATATAGCAAGGGCAGTTTGTTTCTTCGAGAACCAAGATGTCAAACAACATCCCATGAACGTATAAATACCGCTAGTGCTCTTTCGGTCCACATCTATTCTCCCGCATGATAGAGTCGGCATATACTACCCGGTTTCCTATGTCAGTCCCCTTAGGATACCATAATCCTAAGTGCGTAGTGCCTTTAATGTATAGGAAGATACGCTTAACCGCTTCAAGGTGAGAGGTTTTGGGAGCCTCTTGAAAGCGGGCACAAAGGCAGACACTAAACATGATATCGGGCCTACTTGCCGTTAGGTATAATAGACTACCTATCATGCCTCGATACTTGGTACTATCTACCGACTCACACTCTTCATCTTTCGTGAGTTTAGTATCGGAGGACATGGGGGTTTTCATTGGTTTAGAATCTTCTAGACCAAATTTCTTAAGCATTTCTTTAATATATTTAGATTGATTAAAGAATATATCGTCTTCCATTTGTTTAATTTGTAATCCAAGGAAGAATTTAAGTTTACCCATCATGCTTATCTCAAACTCGTCATGCATGATTTTGGCAAGTTTATCACACATGTCTTGATAAGTCGAACCAAATATAATGTCATCGACATATATTTGAACAATGATGAGATTTGAACTTTTCTTCTTAGTAAAAAGAGTGTTATCTACCATTCCTATTTTATATTCATGTTTAATAAGAAAAGCTTTTAATCTATCATACCAAGCTTTGGGTGCTTGTTTAAGACCATATAAAGCTTTCTTTAATTTATAAACATGATCCAGTTTTTCAAAATCAATGAATCCCGGAGGTTGTGCCATGTATACCTCCTCATTGATAAAACCGTTCAGGAATGCACTTTTTACATCCATTTGGAATAATTTAAAATCTAAGGCGCAAGCATAGGCTAATAATATCCTAATAGATTCAAGTCTAGCAACCGGGGCATAAGTTTCATCATAATCGATGCCCTCTTGTTGGTTGTAGCCTTGAGCAACTAACCTAGCCTTATTTCGAGAAACAATACCGTTCTCGTCTAACTTATTCCTAAACACCCACTTAGTTCCTATAATTGTCATATTCTTAGATTGTGGAACTAACTCCCAAACGTTGTTAGCAATGAATTGATTTAATTCTTCTTGCATGGTGACTATCCAACTTTCATCTCCTAAGGCTTCATTCACATTCTTAGGTTCTATAGTTGATATAAAACAAAAGAAGTTACTTTGGTTTTGGGCTTGAGACCTAAGGGTTCGTTGGTTAAGGTTTCCTATAACATTTTCTAAGGGATGGTTCCTAGATTCCTTAATATTGACTATTTCGTCAATCTCTAATGTTTCATCCTCAACAACATTTTCTAGGTTTTTCTAATTTCCCTAATAGCTTCTTCTTTATCTAAGTCATCATCCACCAAGGGTTATGTCTTAGAGGGTGGAGGAGTTTCATCGAATGTCACGTTGAGTGATTATTTGATTTTCCTAGTGTGTTTATTAAGAATGATATAAGCTTTACTGATTTGCGAGTATCCTAAAAAGACACCTTCGTATGACTTTGGATCAAACTTGGTAAGGTAGTCTTTGGTGTTTAAAATGAAGCACTTGCTTCCAAACACCCTAAAATAGTCAAGAGTAGGTTTCCTACCTCTCAGGATTTCATAAGGTGTTTTTCCTAGGATGGCTCTAATTAGAATTCGGTTGAGAATGTATGTTGAAGTATCTACGGCGTTACACCAAAACTTTTGTGGTAACGATTGCTCATTCAACATGGTTCTACTCATTTCCTGAAGTGTCCTATTTTTCCTTTCAACCACGCCATTTGATTGAGGAGTGCGTGGAGCCGAGAAGTTATGAGTAATACCATTGGCATTACAAAACTCTCCAAATTGCACTTCGTTATTAAATTCTCTACCGTGGTCGATTCTTATTGATACTATTAGACAACCTAATTGGTTTTGGATTTTCTTACTAAATATTTCGAATTGATCGAAAGCTTCAGTTTTATTCTTAAGAAATCTAGTCCAAGTATTCCTAGAGTAGTCATCTACTATGACTAAGGTGTAGCGGTTTCCTCGTAACTCGTTACTGCGGATGGACAAAAAGTTCCAGTGGAGTCGTTTTAAGCATCGAGTCGTGAGACTATGTTCTTAGCTATGTGACTAACGTGAGCTTGTTTGCCAATTTTGCAAGCATCACAAAAGTGTTGATCAAACCTAAGCTTAGGTAAGTTTCTAACTTATTCTTTAGAAGATAATGATTGAATGAGACGCATACTTGTGTGACCCAATCTCCTATGCCATAATGTGAAGTTTTCATCAATCGTTGCGAGACATATTTGTCTTTTGGCTTATTTTACTTAATTTCATCACATTCAAAGCCTTTTTACTATACCTATAAATATGGTTTTAACCGTCCTTAGTGATTTCAACTTCATGTTCAGAAAAAGTTACTCTACATTTATTATCACATATTTATCCTTTACTTATAAGCTGTGATTATAAGCTTATTTTTCCTAGGTTTTAAGTAGTGTAAGCTATTTTCTAAAATTTTTCTAGAATTTTTACAGTTCGTTTAGTATTTTTAAACATTTATTTTCATTAAAAAATCATAAAAAATAGAAAAATAATCAAAAAAATATAAATCTTTTTTAGAAAATTTTCTTTAATCATAAAGTTCATAGGAAAATTAGTTTTGCTTTCGTAGGGTCTAAATTGCAAATTTTCGTTTTTAAAGAACGGGATTAGTTCTCGTTCTCGTTTTTCGTGTTTTAACGTTCAATTTAACTCCGTTTTTGTTCTAGTTTTCTTTAAACTTACTTTTTAGTCAAATATAGTCCATTTAAAAGGACAGATTTATGTTAGGTTTATATTTTTAGAAATTTAGGGTTTCCGCTCTCCGTTTAGGGGTCCCCCGTTTTGCATTTTTAGTTAAATTTTGATTTCCCGTTATTTGTTTTAATGCTTAATTGTTAGAATTTATTAAATTTAATTTTTAAAAGTAGATAATCAAATCAACCTTTGTTTTCAATTCAAATCATTGTCCGAACATCTAACGTGGTTTCAATTTCACAAGTCGTTGGGGATAACGACCCGGGAATCATACTTCCCGGTTTATATACATATTATATATATTTGTGAAGAATTTCCTTTTTACCTTTGCCCTCAAGGGTAATCTGGTAATTTTCCATCATATTATATATTTTATTATTACGTATATATAGATTTTAACGAATCAGACCTCCATCAGAAGACGTCTTTTTCTGAGCTTTTACAAATTTTATTTCCTTAGTTCCACTAGATGATGCTTCAAATGAATTAAACCCTAAACCTAATTTATCACCAGAGGGTTTTTGATTATTTAACATTTCATTCAAGCAATGTATACTCTTTTCAAATTTGGTTAATCTAGTAGATTCTTCTTTGAGCTTTTCATTTTCAATTTTAAGTGTGTGACATCTTGCACAATCAATATCAACTCTCTTGTTTTTCTCGAGTGTGGACAATTTATCTTTTAATTCTCTAAGCACATTTTCTAGACTATTTCTAATAGCTTTTAACCTTTTGTTCTTAGTGATTATCTTTAAACTCATTTTGCACAATTTATCATATTCATTGTCTAAGGCTAAATCATCAATTGATGAGTTTTCATCACTAAAGTAAGAAGATTCGGAACATACCTCATTTGGTGCTTGAGCTGCAAGACATGTCTCATCTTGGATCTTTTCATCATTTTCTTCACCGCTATCACTCCAAGAACCTCCAACAAATGCTCTTTGGTTCTTGTCTCTCGGTGGCTTTGGACATTCTCCAATAAGATGATTTGGATCTCCGCATCTAAAGCACTTGTAACACTCCCAAAAATCAGGACAACGCAGCGGAATGATAACATTGGGGTGCTACTTCAGGGCACAAAACACAAGTCACGGAAAACG
>BQNB010126762.1:0-19546 GCA_026074375.1 Tanacetum coccineum | reverse complement strand
ATATTGTTGATATTAAGGATGTGTCCACCAAACTCACATGATATTCATAAGATAAGTATTGGATTTCCCCAACCCAAGGATATTACTTTATGGATCGTCGTCATCAAGTAAACCTTTTAAGTGATTTTATTTACAAAATCCTTAGACTTGAGATGCAAATAGGTCTTGCATATGTGGATAATCCTTTTTGATCTCGTCTAAGTTATCCTAAAAATGGATAACTAATAAGGGCTATTTCAGAAGTGATTTTGAAGCATGATGACTTGGGAACTTTTGTAGTCAATATTGGATTTGTTCCTTCAAAAGTTTAAAGAATGATGCCATGGGCCACCTGCGGTAGAATTAATCAGATGTGTGTATGACCGTACCCGAAAACTCATGTAGATTTCTCTCATTGATTTTCGGTAATCTTGATTAGTTACATATACGAGAAACAGAATCGTTAAATAATGGAATGACATTGATCCATATCCATTTTTAACACGGTATCAGAAACAAAGGGATTGTAAATTCATAAATCATTTTGTCCGTGTTTTGAGAAACCACACTCGGATGTTTCTGGGAGCATTGGCGTGTTGCTAGACGCTTACCAATGTTATTATATAATTTATACATGTCCAAGTGGGAGCTGTTGGAATATGAACAAATATAAATTATATATGTCCGGGAATTTATTCGAGCCTAAGGGGACGCACACGTTAATATGTAGAACAACGTATTTAATATATTAATGTAATATATTAATAGTGTTTAAACAAACGATAGTTAAAAGTTTAACATGAATAAATATTAGTTATTAATAGTTAAAGGACTAATATGCAAAACCGGGAAAAAGAAAAGTTTGTTTTTTTCCTTTTCTTTCCTTGGGCCGGTCGAATACCCACTCCTTATGGAGGTGGGATTGCTTGCTTGCTCTACAAGTTGTAAGGAGTATATAAGGAGGTCTTGGGGTCCTTGAGAGCTCATAACTTCAATCCCTAAAATCCCTAAATCTCTTTTTTGTCTCTCTTGGTGTTCGACTGGATCCAAACCCACAAAGGGTTTTCGGTTTTTGTCTTTTCTTGTCGTGCGATCAAACAAACAACCCTTTAGGGTTTTTGTTTTGCGATTTAATCTCAAGAAGGTGTTTCGTGTGTTGATTGATTCAAAGACGAAGTGATCGTTTGGTTTAAACACTACTAGTACTAGCATACACGTTGTTTGCTAAGAACGTATTGTGTGTGTTGACTTAGAGGGATTATTCTTTTGATCCTTGGTGGTTTCGCGTGGTATTATGCACATGCGTATATTGAAGACGGTGTAACGTTTATTGCTAAAACCAGTCTAACGTTTCTTGCTAAAAGATACATATCTTTAATCCCTTGTTAATTATAAGTTCTATACGGGTTTGATCTTTCCGCTGTGTACTCGTGATATGTTTAATTGTTAATTAGATCTAAAATCCTAACAGTGGCATCACGAGCCATCATATATGAATTTGTAATTACAAGAATAAAATTGGACAAACAAATTAGGGTTCTTGATTTTAAGCCCTTTGGGCGTTTTATGCATCAAGATTCGATCTATATGCATCAAGATCCAATTTTTTTATTAGTTATTAAAATTGATTAGACGATTTCTAGGTTGTATACAATTTTATGAATAATGTGGAAAACTAGAAGAGAGGTTGAATAGTTTACCGCTTTTTTAATTTAAGGTTTTAAGGTGTTTGTAAAAATTCTAGATTCGACTTTATGTGAATTCAATTCTTGCACAATATAAACAATATACATATCTAAACAAGTAATAAGATAGTATGAGAAAGTAATGCAAGACAAGAGATAAGAGTAAGAACAATCAAACCACAACGCGAGGATTTATAGTGGTTCGGCAACGAAGCACCTCTTCGCCCTACTCCACTCCCCGAGCACCTAACTCGAGAGTTTTCTTCACTATGTCAACAAAACTTGATGTGTTTAATTGTAAATTGATCAGTTTTATGTTTAAATTAATTGTTAATTTGGCTTCCATGATAAATACATGCAATTTATCATGGAGTGATATGTGATATTAATCTTGTTAATTGTTAAAGAATCTTTATGCAAATATGATGATCAAGAATTAAAACATAGACATTAAATTTATTTTGTTTCGATCCACGACTTTAATAGCTAGGGAAGACCTTGACAATGTATTAATTGGGCCTAAAAGTTGTTTAAAATTTTATGTGCTATGTGGTGTATATTTGTATAAGGCTTACGCAATTGATTATGTCGATGGATATGGCCGGAGTTTATAGGATGAAGGAGCCTTATATGAATATATGCATGTTTTAATTATTAGAAAATTAGGATCATATATTGATATTTGCATGACTTAATTGTTAAGTGTTGTTATATGAATAATTGTTATGTGAATTAGTTTAATGTTTATAGTAGTTTTATTTTAAGTATTGGACTTGTGAGGAAATAAAAGGGGTTTTCAAAAATAAATTTAAACACGACTAATTATTATGAAATCAGATTTATTATAGACTATTTATAGTTCATAATTTGTTTTCCAAATTAAAGTTTTATTTTGAATGGTTAAAACTAGACGCTATAGACTCATGGGAAGTACGGCTCATCCACTAGAACAAACTATAGGAGAAGTTTAAGGAGGATTTTCCTAAAGATTTCAGGTTTTTAATACGCTTCGCGCTGACCTAATTCTCCGCTTCTTTGTGCGTTCGATTGGAGTTACCGTGAACCATGGCATGTCACTACAGTGTCATTATGAAAGTTTTTTTTTTAAATTACCTCTTTGTACACGTTTTTGACCATTCTTTAATCTTTATATTTGGAAACACGTTGAATCGTCAATTTTAAAAGGTAACGCTATTTATACATTAGATGTATTTATTAAAACCTATGTTACGAAGATGTATGCATGCTTCTTCATACATATTTGTCACGACAAATAAAATACCCCTTTTAAATAAGTTATTGCCATCCAATTTGAAAGAACACTTGCAGATGCTTTTTACTATGCGTGAGACGTGTGTAGATCGTAATCCCAAGGTGATTATACACTTTTTCGTGAGACGTTAGTGTTACATAATCACAGTTCTTGATTGGACGACTTAATCAGTTTAGAGGTAAGACCCTAAATGTGAGGCAAAAGATGGGATGAAACATGCTTACTAGTATATTATTGTAATAAAGTAAGTCCCATATGGTTCTAGGAATTGCACCGGCGGCAATTATTGATCGTCAATTACCTTTTGAATACACCATCACTAGCAGATCAACTGATGTGGTGGTGGTATGGCAAGTAGGGTCCTAGCCTGTAGAAAATTAATTGTTTATTTGATTAAACTTGGGTAGTTAATTTTCTTCAAGGAGTATTATCGAAAATACTAATTCTTGAACTTTAACTATGTTTTGTAGATGGCATTACCTGTTCAAAACATAAACCATTCGGCTTTCAGGTCGATGTTTGAAAGATAAATCACGCCTTAAAAACGCATGACATCCGCTAGCCGCAAAGGCGTGAGGCTTGACCATGCCGTCACGCCTCACGCTATTTATAACCTTGATTATGACACCTATTTTGTTGATTTTATTTTATAAAATGAAATGATAATTAGTATTATTTTACCTTTTTCTCTTTTCCACCAATGTCATCATTTTACGTTATTGTAACTCTTCAAGTTCAAACCCATTTCAGGCATTGCCTTCCTAGCAACATCACTACCAGCTTCACGTTTTCACTTCATGCAAGATGGTTCCCAACACGAAACTAAGGTAGGTCCTTAAAAAAGCTACAATACGGCTCTAAAGCTTTTTCGTTTCTTCGTACAATGTGGGTCCTTAAAATTACTAAGTTTTGGCTGCTTTGGACGACGGGGTGTTTGGTCAGGCTCTTTTAGGTGGACAAACGTATACAAAACTCACTAAGGGTTTGAACTAACCTTGTAAAAAGTTTGTCATAAAATACCCGTCGATTATCTTAATATTACAAGGAGAAACTTGGTTAAGGTTTTCTACAAGGATACAATTATTGAAAATTAGGGGTGGCAATTTCAGACCCGACACGAAACCCGACCTAAAACCGACATGAAATTTAACAGGTTCGGGTTGAGTCTAAAGCTACGGGTCAGATTTGTGTCGAGCCATCTAACCCGTTTATTAGACGGGTCAGGTTCGGGTTGGAAATAAATTAAGCGGATTGACCCGCCAACGCGTTTAAATTTTTTTTCTAAAAATTAAAAATATTGTAATTTATTATACGGGTTGTTTAATGGGTTAAATTGTTAAACGGGTACCTGTTTGGCTATTCCAACCCGTGTAACCTTATTAAAGCTTTCCAACCGAAGTATATACACGGGTTAAATGGGTCAGGTTCGGGTTATGGGTAAAAAGGTTAAGGTTGACATAACTGACCCGATTATTTAAATGGGTCAGGTTCGGGTTGAGGTTTTCTCACCCGCCAACTTGTCAATCCGAACCTGCCAACCCGAACCCGACCCGAATTGCCACCTCTATTGAAAATGATAGTGGTGTAGGTGGTATTGTAACTTTACTATTATATAAGAAATCCAAAACTATTTTTAGTTTAATTGTATGTTGTTGTATTTGCTTGTTAAAAAGATATGCAAATGCATAGGTTGTTTAGGTTTATTTATATGCTGGTGTTAGGTGTTAAGTAGTTTCCAACATATTTTCTTATGTTATTATGCAAGACTGAACATCTTTTCTTTACATGTTCGTATACTATTATGCAATTGAGCATACTTTTAAATGGGAACAGTATTTGGAGCATTGTCAGAAGAATGATGTTAGTTGCTGCAGTTTATTGTATTTGGAAGGAAGGAAATCTTAGAATATTTTAAAACTACAATAGAGATTGGAATGAAGTACTTAAGGAAATTGTTGATCATACTACGAAAAAACTACTTTGTTGGAAGATTAAATGGTCTGCAACTACTAGAGAAGTTGCTAAAGTGTGGAGGATTCACTAAAAGGTAGATATAAAGGAGTTAAAAGGGGTGTTTGGATGATGGGATTAAGGAAAAGAAAGCAGTTTTAGATGAGAGTTATAGGCTTTTCCTTTGGTCTTACTGTCATGAGGCATGATAATATTGTAGCTTTACGCAATGTTACACTGAGCCTGTAAATGCAGTCTTACATGAGGCCTGATAAAAAGCAGCTTCCAAAAACACCAAAATCTTCTAAATGTAAAAGCCGTTCCAAACACCACCTAAAAGTCCAATTTGTAATTCTGGTACTATAACTGCAAATCGTATTTGTATAACTTCTCAAGGTTAAAAGGTAGCAATAAGCATAGTATTTCACAAGACCCATATAGAACAAAGATAATCTACAGTATTTTTTAACTACCCAAAAATAACACATGTTATCCACAAAAGCTGAACACACATAACATGCTCCTACACCATCTTCCTTTTCCGTTTACTGGCAACATCTTTAATTGTTGCTACATCATCTTTAGGTTTTCCTATTCCAAATTCCTTATTAAGAATTTTAGTGTAAGTACTCACTTTTGCAAGGCCTAAAATACAATTCCTTATTGGAGGTGGGCTTTTACTTGGAACAAGAAGAGTTTTGGACCCTGCACTTGCTCCTACATCAGTTTTTTTAGATCTTGCACTAGCTGTAAGATGTTTGAAGCTTGATCTTGTTTTAGCTTTTGAATATTTGGAGCTTGACCATGTTTTACCATTAAAAATAGTATTGTGGTCATCAGAACTTGAATCCTCATTGGTTGTAGAATCCTCATCAGAACTGGTTGACAAATACCACTTACACATCTGTGTTTTTGAACTACTTGTAGACTTTGAGGTAACTTTTGTAACTGCTTTTTTCTTTCCCAATAAATCATCGATAGCTTATCTCAAATGTTTAAGTGCTTGGATAGTATCATCAGAGCTTTTCTGAAAGGGGTATAGTGCTGGGATTGAAAAAGGTTTTATCATCAGAGCTAGTCTAAAAGAAAAAAAATGGGTGAGTGCTTTGATAGTTTTAATGCTTGTAAACTGAGTCAATTATAGGACTTTGGCAAACATGATACGATTGTAAATATCATTATGAATGCAAACACCTTACGCTTAAAGGGGTGCTTGGACTGACTCATTTGTTTCCTAACCTTACTATGCTAATAAAATCATTTGTTTAATTCTTCCTACTCTAATCTGAAAGGGGTGTTTGGATAAACTAACCTTAGTTTGCTAAGAAAATCATTTGTTTCCTAACTTTATCATGCTAATAACAGCAACAACAAATCATAATATACTCATACTTGACATATAAATCTTGATGAAAATTTCGGAAGTAACCCTGTTTACTTTTTCCATTAGCATTTGTTCTTTTGGTGTGTACAAAACCTTTTCTACATTTTGTATCCTCTTTTCAAGATTACCCACACACTCAATCCCTGTTAGCTTTCCTTTATCATCTACAAAGATAGCAAAAATAAAATACATAAGATATCATCAATGGGTCAAATGGGTCAATCTTGTAGCAGGAAAATGCAACACAATACAAAGTGTTTATTGTATTTTTACCTTTCACACGCTCTTATTCATTGAATTTTTTTTAAACAAGTCATCGAGTATCACATCAACCATTGCATCGCCTACCTGCCACTTATTCCCATATTTAGCCCATACATACTTAATGATCTCATCGTTTACAACCAACTTAGTCGAATCCTTACCCTTTGAAGAATCTGCCATTGATTGCAAAAAACCTGGGGTTTTGGATTGTGAGGAGTGATCTGGTTGTGAAGAGTGATCGGGTGCAAAAGAAATGGGTATTTAGCGAGTTTGGTATGTTGTATGTGAGATGCAAACAGAGATAAAAACCCAATGTGGTATGTGAGACACAAATAGAGATATAAGTCCTATGGGTTTAACATTTACGTCTTTAAAAACTCATAATGTTTAACCTAATAAGTGAATTGGGTTAGTACAATATTATTTGTTCCAAAACATACATGTTTGACACTCAAAAGTAAACAATCTTGACATCAACAAAAAAAATTAAAGGACAACCATCAACATTAACATCTAAACAAACCATCACGTCTCATATTCAAAGATCAAGCATTAGTTGCATATAGTGCTAAGTAATCGAGTCATGTTTGGGTTGACATGTGATTGAAGGTTGACATTTTATACACTTTTCGGGGTCATTTAACCCCCTAAATCATGCAAATATGCTCAAAATATATGCTTAATCGTTTCTTTTTGTATTTTTAGCACTTGGATGGCATTTGGAGGAAATACACGTGACTTAGGATCATTTTAGGAAGAAACAGACCACATTAAAGTATATGAAGAAAAGCCATACAGTGGCTGGAGACGGCGTCGCAATTCCTTGTGACGGCATCAGGATGTGAAAGCGACGGCGTCAGGAATATTTTGAACGGCGTCAGAATGTTTAACCGAATTAATGAAACCATAAAAGATTCAGTGTAGCGACGCGTCCATAATTATAAATCAACGACGTCGCAATTGTTATTCTATGTTTACAATCTCAGTCTATAGGGTTTTAAAGTGTGGAACTGTGGGATTCAATAGTCATACAAAGGTACGAATATGATCAGGTTTTTGTCATTTATGGTTCTTAACCCTCGTGTATCACCATAACTCATGTTTATATCAAGTTAATTCTTTGTATTTTTAATCTTTCAATATGTCTTATTGTTTATAATTATATTCATTACGCGTCTCTTTAACGATGTCTAGGCTAAATTAATTAGTGTTTGCTTTTGATTGCATGAAACTTGTTTTGTAACTTCTTTTAATACTGCTTCTTGTTGATGAATTGCTCATAGGCTTTGAGAAAACTACTTCTAATTGCTTGCGAAGACGTCTTGGGAAACGTGATTATGTAGAAAGGATCCATCATCGGCAACAGTCTTCATACTACCTTGCCCCTAATATGGTTGATCACCTTTTAAGTGTTTTAATGCATGTAATGTACTCTTAGGGGCCTTGTAATAGTCTTCATATACCTTACTTGTGCGTTGCTTTAACAGAATATTACATAGACGCGGTTCGTGTATTCGGTCATGATTAGAAAATACTTACACACTATATCTCAAGGGTGACATGCAGTAGAATAAGGAGGAGAAATTCAGGAGTAGTAGCCATGAATTAGTAATACGTTTGTTTACCTATATCGATTTTAAGTTAATTTAGATATAATATTAGTTTATTAATTAATTAGTTTAAAACCAAACCCCCTTCAAAACCAAGATTTTAATTGCTTTCATAAAATATAAAAATAGAAAAATAATCTTATTTCAACCCCTAAACCTTAGTTACATTTAGTTCGAACCTTCACACGCTATTCCCCTAGAGAACGATAACAACCCCCCGAGTCTTGCATATACTACACTGCAACGATTAGGTACTCTGCCTATTGTAAAACTTCTTGTGAGTTTGCAAACCTGCATCAAGTTTTTGGCGTCGTTGCCGTGGAATAGCATATGTTTTGAATTTTATTTAGCTTAGGTCTACTCGCTTGATTCATATCAAGTGAGGTTTGACTATCTGTCAATTAGCTTTCTTGTAGTCTATCTTTTCTTCGTTCCCTTTGTTTTGTAAAACTCTTTTTGTTGACCACCATGGGAGACGAAAATCCTATCCATGCCTTAAGATATTATTCCAGGCCAAACCACGAGTGTTAGAAATACGAAAAAGACTCGGTCACTCCTAATATGTATTTCGTAGCTCGTAGTTAAGCGTTTGATTAAATGTAAGCTAACCGGGCCAAATCCATGGGATACTAAGCCCATAACCGGCCTTGTAAGACATATAAATACCCTTTTCATGCCTTGGAGATGGTGTTGGATCATTTCATAATCTAATATTCTCTCTTTTGTTTCTCTCTCTAGAAGTGTCCAACCACTCTTTCTCTCTCTAGATTTATTTCTTTATTTTCATAGATTGTTGTGTGATTGATATTCTACAATTGGTATCAGTCACCATGGGGTGATATCGTGAGATCGTGTGCGTCTTAATCTTGTTTAGAACGTTATTTTTGGTTATTTTTGGCTCGGGTTTCCGAAATCAAACGCAAAGTCTTTTTTCGTTTAAAAACCTTAAAGTTTATGTTTTAAAGTAAGATATATGCCTAAGGAATACGTTAGGGGTGTTTGACTGGCCGCTTAATGGATGGGCCATCATGATTGTTGAAAGCGATAGTACTTGATGTGTTTGACTGGGAACAATGGCAACTCTAAAGTGAATGAATGGCACGACCGAATTCTACAAAATATTGTCCCTAAACATTCAGTTCATGTATCTTTTATATAAATTATTTATTATCATGTTCGCTCTTATATATCCCCCCGTTTATATATCTTATGTACCTCCTTTCATTATTGAGTGGCTGACACATAATTGGCCATGATCTAATAATTTACGTATGTATATTGAATTATTGATGCATATACCCCTTTTAACTTATGTTGGTTCTTGTATATTTAAATATTTTGATTCTTGTATTGTTAAGTGAAAGGCAAATGCTATTATATCCACATAATAACTATAAAAAATAATTATCACGTCAATGATTAAAATCATAATATTAGTCATTTAGATTGTCGGTTCAGACCAACTATCAAACGATCAGAACCAAATCATACAGAGCTTTTGAATCATTCAGTGAGTAAAATCATTCAGCGCTAAAACAGCTTATTTTATCAAACAGCCCCTTAGTATAACAAGATAAATCAAGGTAAAACGTCAAATAAGGGTGTGTTATTAGGTGGTTTTTACGAGTTTTTATAATTTTTATACGTATCGTGCGAAATAAGTCATTGTATGAATTTGTGTGATTTATGTATGAATTCGAGCAGAATAAGGTGTGTCATATTTATGCGATTATGTATATTGTGCGAAACAGACTGTTTAATACTCGAGCGAGATACGTACTTTTGGAAATAAAACGCTTCAAAATTGTAACCACTTGTTCAAATATGTCTATTAACAAGTGTGGCGATTTATGTTATGTAATAATGTGTGCAAAACAGGTTACGAAACAAACATGCGAATTAAGTAGAATGTGCAAAAAACAATATTCTGTCAAATTTTATTAAAATCTGCAAACATTACAACATCCTAAAACCTTTGCGAAACATTACAACAACATATATCGTGGCGAAAAAATACTAAGGACAAAGTGTGCGAAACATTCACAGACATAAACCGTTGAGCGAAACATTACAATTTTTAGCAAAAGTTTATTTTCAACGTTTGTCTTAACTTTGTAAAATCGCGTGAAATACGTACTATTTTCTCGGTTTTGTTAAAATTTGTACAAATCATGTGCAAATACCAAGTTTAATCACCTTCAACAACAACTCTTTAACACAATTATCCTTTATCACTGATCGATCAAATTTCATCATTTCATATAACAATCATTTGACAATGACTACATTAGCTGAGCACATGATAGTTGCTGGTGCCGAGAACCGTCCTCCCATGCTGACAAGACAATGTATAACTCATGGCAGAGTCGTATGTTGCTATACATCAAAGGAAAGAAAAATGGTAGAATGATGCTTGAATCTATTGAGAATGGACCTCTTATCTATCCGACAATTGAAGAAAATGGTCAAATTCGTAACAAAAGATATGCAGAACTCACTGAACAAGAACAACTTCAAGATGACTATTATGTGCAAGCAACAAGCATTGTTCTTCAAGGTCTCCCACTAGATGTGTACTCCCTTTTCAGCCATTGTTAGTCAGCTAAAGATATTTGGGATAGAGTCAAGTTACTCATGCAAGGCACTAAATTGTCATATCAAGAACGTGAATGTAAACTGTACAATGAGTTTGACAAGTTTACTTCACAAGGGTGAAACACTTCATGAGTATTACTTGCGCTTTGCTCAACTTATAAATGATATGCACACAATTGCATGACAATGCAGCAAGTTCAAGTGAATACAAAATTTCTGAACGCTCTTCAACCAGAATGGAGCAAATTTGTGACTGATGTCAAGTTAGCAAAGAATATGTATAATACCAACTATGATCAGTTGTATGCATAAATTAGTCAACATAAGGGACATGAAAATGAAGTTTGAATGCTACGTGAAAGATATCTGAATCCTCTTGCATTGGTACTAACGACAAACTCATCCCAAATCCTTCGCAGTATCCACAACAGATAATCATCAATTCCTCAAACAACTCATTCATCTCTCCATATTTCACAATCTTTACAGAAGCACGCTCATCCTCCCTAACCAACCAACAAGGATTTCAACACCAACTCAATCATCACCACCATCAGTCCTCAAAATGCAAAACAATACCCCTCTAATTTCACAACTACTATAAGCCTATGTTTTCCACAACTAGACACAAGACTTGGTTTGTTCCATCATTTCTACCAGGTGATGATCCAATTGCTTGTCTAAACAAAGCAATGGCATTTATGTCAACTGTGATGGCATCACGCTTTCCTTCAACCAACAACCAACTCAGAACATCTTCCATTCCAAGAAACCAAGCTACAATTCAAGATGGAAGTGTTACTGTTCAACAAGTTTAAGGGAGACATGGTCAGAGTTTTGCTGGTATAGGAACTACAGGAATGTTACGTGCTTTGAGGGAATAATTGCTGCAGGTCAAGAAAGGGTTGTTATGTGTCTATAATTGAGAGGAGAAGGGCATATGGCAAGGCAATGCACTTAGCCTAAGACGTCAAGGAATTCTGCATGGTTCAAGGAAAAGATGTACTGGTTCAGGCACAAAGCTGGTCAGGAATTGGCATGAGGAGAAATTTTTAGCATTCTTAGGAGAACCTAAGTTGCCAGAATTCAAGTTACTCAGACAACAATCACTAAATGTTGCATTCCAAACTGATGATCTAGATGCTTATGACTCCGATTATGATGATATCTCTTCAGCAAAAGCAGTTCTTATGGCTAATCTTTCTAGTTACGATTCAGACGTCCTCTCTGAGGTACCACATCATGACACTTATCAAAATGATGATATGATTAACCAAAGTTCCAAGAGACGGCATGTTTTTGAACAATCACTTATTGATTATGTTTCTAGATAATGAAATAACACGTGGATAAGTAAATAGTCATTTTTATGAACATATCTGCAAACAACGTAAAATGTAATATATTCCAAGATACTAATCTCCTGCACACAGGATTCTATGATAATATCTATGTTTGAACAGATGTCTGAACAAATGTCTAATCATGTAACTAATTGGGATAAGGTTAATCAGGAAACCAAAACTGTTAATGAATCCTTAACCGCTGAGCTTGAAAGATATAAGGAACGAGTCAAAACTTTTGAACAAAGACTTAATGTTAATTTGAGCAGTTGTGAAAAATTAATTGATTCACAAATGGATGACATGATTTGGAATAGGCATGCACTTAAGCAAGAAATTGACTCACTTAAACAGACTCTTTCTAAACAAGTCAAGGAAAAGGAATCGTTATTGCAAACATTTACTGTTTTTAAAAAAGAATCCCAAGAAAAAGAAAATAAAACATGGACAAGGAAATTGATTTAGAGAACAAGATAAAGGAACTGGATAATATTGTTTATAAAGTGGGTCAATCTGCTCAAACGTGCACATGTTAACGAAACCACAAGTTTTTTATGATGATAGTCACCAAAAAGCTCTTAGTTATCAAAATCCATTTTATCTTAAGAAAGCTCAGCAGATTAAGCCAACGTTGTATGATGGTATTGTGATATCTAAGAAACATGATGTGATATCTGTGGTTGATGAAGAAGAGACTTTAATTTAAGGAAGAGGAGTCGATTCAAAATGGCTTGCAAAACAAATGATCAAATTTCAAAAGAATGAAAATAATATTTCTCAATTAAATTATCCGAGTGAATAAAATTCATCTGCAGACTTGGAAAATGTTTTGTTCCACAAATGCAATTGGTCTGTAGAACATCTTTCTGGTTTATTGCTTCAAACCTAAGTTGACAACTTGATGTTACTCAAACACCAGTTGAAATAGAGGTTCCTAAAGAACTTCCAAAGGTAAGTTTGGTAAAAACAAGTTTTCAAAAGCTAAAAAATCACCTTGCCAGTTTTGACAAGGTGGTGAAAGTAAGAACCACACCTGATGCAATAACTGAGGGTTCATGGGGTTTTGAACATACCAAACAGGTTTTCAAAGAGAAGTCATTCCATTTATAAATTCTTTACGAGCATCATTTAAAGATTTTGAAAATGGTCTTCATAGTGAAATTAATGAAGTGAAAACTGGTTTTTAACAGGAAATGGAAGCTGCTGTTGTACATGTTTCTGAAACACAAAATATTTTGATATTCAAAAGAAAGAACTTTCTCTTGATAATGATCGACTCTTGGACCATATTATCTGTCAAGATGTTATGAATATTGTGATGCATGCTGATTCTGTATCTATCAATGTGTTACCTGCAAATAATAAATGTCTTGTGGATGATAATCTTGAAAGTGAGCGGTTGATACAAGAAAATGATCACTTATTTGAACTTTTCTTATCTCAAGACATAGTTCACATCTGTGTAAATTCTCTTGCTACCCTCACTAATTATGCTAAAATGGAGCAGGATTTTATTCATGAATATAATGAGAATCTAATGCTTAAGGCTGAGCTTGCCAAAAAGGAACACATGGTTGAAAAGAAATTTTTTGATGAAGTTGTACTCAGATGTTCACGACTTAAAATCGTAATGTTAATCTTGAACTTAAATTAACATCAAAAAGAGAGTTGTCTGAATAACAAATCTTTCAACAATCAAAATGCTCCTGAAATTACGAATTTTTCAGAACCATAAATGAATGGCAAGCTAAGCTAGAATGCTAAAGATGTCTCATTTCTTAATTTGAGGAAAAATATTGAGAGTTTAAAAGGCAAAAATGTGGTTGAAAAGGATGTCACACCAAATAAGGCCAAGGTTATTGCTCCCGGAATGTTTAAGCTTGATTTAGAACCTCTAGCTCCTAAAGTATTGAAAAACAGGGATGCTCACATAGACTATATTAAGCACACTCAGGAAAACGCTGACATGCTTCAGGAATTAGTCGAACACGCTAGGCTCTCAGACCTTTAGACAGTGATTTAGACTCTGCCTGTAAGTATGCTAAACGAATTCACGAGGTGCTAGTTTATATTACAGCTGCATGCCTTAGTTTTGTAACAATCCACATTTTCACATCATGTTACGTCAATAAACTCTCAATATATTTATTTAAACTTTTACGCTTTTACTTTAATTTCAACCGTTTAGTTAAATCGCGTAAACTAAAAATCAACAATCAACGTAAACCGACATCAACAAATAAAAGTTTACGTCAAACAAGTGTTATATAATAATTACGAAGATAATTTATAACTTTTCACATTTTATTTTATACGTTACGTATAATGTTTACGTTCGGAATAATTGCAATTATGCCATGCATAGAAACACCAATACCCCATTTATACTTCAGAAAATACCCACACTTAATCCAATACTAAAATTTTTATACATTCCCTTCTAGAAATACCATGTTTCCGTCCACTTTCATGTAACACACAAGAAATAAATCAAAACCTCCACTAATACTTACCTTTAATTATTAATATCTTTCCTTAAAACCCTTGGATCTTCACCTAGGCTTTAACCATTGTATACAAGCCACAAAGTTGACCACTTTTGTCCCCCTTTCCTCCATTCTACACGGCAACAAAAACATCAACAAGCATGCTTGATAAATCTCTTTCAATCCCATCCTACATTGTCATACTAGTGATATTCCATTAACCTTGCCTTCCTTTCCTTTATAAGAAAATACATCTCTCACTTCTCATATCACAAGTAAAAATTCACTCAAACTCTCGTTTTTTGTCTCTCGTATATCACGGCCAAATAACAACACCAAGAACTAGTGATAGTTTTCGAATTTCCAAGTAAAGATCTATAAGTATTCAAGTGGGTTAAAGTTAGATTACAAACAAAGTGGTGCATAGGTTTAGATTGGTGTAATTCATCTTTCATTTACTCAAGGTCTTATATAAAACCTACACTTTTATTCATTTTACAAGTTTATTTACATCTTATTTTATTTAGTTACATCACACTTAGTTTTATATTTTATAAAGTTTAAACAAAAAACCAAGGTCATACATAATCAATTAATACATACACATGTTTGAAAGGAGTTAACAATTATGTTTAAAATGCAGAAAATAATAATTTTGATATACTAAATGAGTTGGATAAATTATTTAACTAGTTGTTAAATATTGGTTATATTATTACTTTATATAGCACTAAAAATTAATTAATGTTCTTGACATTTTATGAACACAGTTGAAGTAACTAATAAAATACTGATAGATTAGATATTAACGCTCTCGCTCTTTAGTGATGACACCCGTACTTACCAACGAGCTACAGATCTTGACCGGGTACACTAACCCTTTAAAGTGTTGTTTAAGGTATAAGTCGGCATAAAACAATAGTAAAACCTGAAACCAATGATACCTACGCAAAAAGACACAATCAGTCATAAATCAAGCAAGGGCGCAAACCACCTATATCACACCAAAACCATGGAATAAACATACATGATCGTATTCAATCACCTTACTCGAGTTTTAAAAAACAAGGAAAGGAGGAAAAGTGATATAGGGTATGGATCTTCTAATCCTTTCTCCAAAAGTAATAAACCAACAAGGCGGACAAAATCACACATACATGGCCGTAATGATAGAATAGACACATGTGATTGCTCGCATCCTCATTCGAGTAAAACCTAAGGATAAGAGATCAAAAGGAACTAATTTTGTATAAATAAAAAATTGCAAAACAAACATTAAGTCCAAACAAATAAGGCACAAGGTGCTAGATACTTTCCCGACCGTTCCCATGATAAAGACATAAAAAATTTTACATAAACTCTTCATCATCGATTAACAAAACAACATATGTGGCGTTCCGTAATGGTCAACTTCCCAATCATCCATACTATTACTACTATTTACAAATTAAGTGGCGATATCTACCACTCTATACAAAACTTTACATCGTTGATTTATAACACGTATCAACGAATAATCGATCCTCCAAATAATATCATCGGTTTAAGCTTTAACGAACCGACTATCTTCAAAATTTCCTCCTCTTTTTTTGCAGCAATTTTCTAATTTTTTTGTTTTTTTAAACATAAACAAACATCATGAATCTCAGTGTAATTTCACCATCTTCACGATCATAATAACTCCGGATAATTTCTTCCATAATTCTTCGTACTCGAATATACCAATAATTGTGAATATAGTAACAATACATGAGTTTAACTACTTTACATTCCCAATTGCAATGTGCAATTTCCCAACCATACCAGAGATAGAAAATGACACAAGACACAGGAAATACATACTTTACACTAAAGCAACTAGCAACTGATAAATGGACTTAATCTAACAGGGTAGGCTAAGGTGTAAAGGTGTAAAAGAAACAAATAGTTGAGTTTATCCTCAAAGAATTGGCACTACTGGTTTCTACGGTTATCTTACTCCTAAAAATAAGAGTAACACCAAGGGTTTATACCGTGGGGTTAACTAACCAGTGTGGTTAATTAATAACACAACATATATAGGCTTTTTGGGTGTAATCCTAGAAATTTACCAATTTAAACAAGTTACTCCATCTAAATCCACAGTACTCATTATTGTGGTCTTGAATAGATATACCAAGCCAAGTTTTAAAGTCTACAACATCATTCGGCACACTCATATTTTTATAATCTTTTTAGTAAATATTTAGAAATGGATAAGGCTGAATCCTCACAATATTCTAATAAGGGTTTTGTGTGCAGGTTATGTAACTAGTAATTTCACAAAAGTATGCTTGAATTTTTATAAATTTAAGCATAATTTAAGCATATTAATGTGAAAAATAGGACAAGTAGCGTTCTAATTCCCATCCCCCCACTTAAATTATACAACGCCTTCATTGGTAAAACATAACATTAAAACCGAGGGGTAAAAAAAAAAAAAAAAAAAAAGAAATTAGAAACGAGAAACTCGCCATGATATTTGCACGACATGATTCTCTATATGAATATATGAGCAAGATGTGTGAGTTGTAAATTCGTATGGATACCATATGAATAAACACACGATAAGATTCCAAGATTATAGAAACTCCACCACCATTTCGATTTCTTTCCAGCGAGGTCCTATGAAAGATATAAGAAAACCATGCAAACCTATCTCGAGTATCCTACGATTAAAAAAATAAAAAGATAAAAATTATACAGGAAGTCTATACGTCATATCCCAAAACCAGGATACGCCGTATTGAAGCCTGTAAAAAGTATCTGAATACGGGTCAGTCTGTCAAATACTTCGTATCATATAATGAATACGCCGTATAGACAGAACTGACAATAATGTTTTAAATGCAGAAAAATAAAGGCTGATAAATGTCTAGACATTCAATACGCCGTATGTGATACGTATTTTCTTTTGAAATATATTTTTTACCAAGTTTTAAATTTATAAAACTCAATCTACCTAACCACGCACTAACGGCAAAGGAACCCGACGAGGATATTAGTAGAATGGTAAATCCGAGGTCGTCCCAAGAGCTAAGTTGTAATTAGTTTTAATTTGAAATGTCATGTTTTGAAAATGGTTTTTGATTTGAATTGAAAGGAATTAAAAATAACAATAAAATAAATAACTGAAAATAAAAGAGTTGGAGATATCAAGAGAGAAAACATGTTAACCTAGTTACTTCATTACTATTGTTATGAAAAGGCTTTCATGTGCAATGTTAAACTATGGTTTCATTAGTGGTTTCAAAGGTCGATAGACCTGAATATACATATATAGTCTATCCTATACTTCCTGCGATTCCGAATCAGTCCCAAATCATCCGGGAGGTAGGTTATCCAGGTTGCAGTGATTAATCCCAACTATTCCTAAAACATATCTAATAATCTATAAAGATTATTAACCCTCTCTGAAAGAGTTCCTGTGCTTTTTAAGTATTGAGTGATAAGTGCAGTGGCCGGTTAGTTCCTACACCAGGTAAGGAGTTTAGTTATCTCCCCTTGTACCTATTAGATGCCATATTGACAAATAATCTAATTATAGGGCAAGCTAGGTCCAAACTACCCGTACTACCAAAACCCAAGGTTACACGATAGTCTAGGAATATCTAATGAAACTATAATCTAACAGGAAACAATCATAACAACAATAATTACATAACTAGGCCAGCACTTTAAGTGCTTAGCCGCTTATGGTAACGAAACAAGTAAGAAGATTACAGAAAATCATATATTGAAGAACTCATAATTCTTACGTAATCTATTTGAACGATTAAATACACAAGTAAGTAAAGTGTGATCTCGCTTGGACTCCGGGTGGAATTCCTTTGAAGGTTGGATGCCTTTGTTGCCTCTCCAAATGGTCGGGAGGAATTGATGTCCAGAATAGCTTCGAATGCGGCCTTTATTTATAGTAGTCGAACCTGTTACGGCGCAACCATTATTGATGTTACGTCGTAACCAACTTACACGACATTCCATATTTAAGCAGCTGTTATGGCGTAACCAGATATGGTGTTACGCCGTAACCTTTATATATCTTCCATATGTACGTGATCTTCATTCCTTATTTGTGGATTTTCGTGGTTACGGCGTAACTAGATAAGGTGTTACGCCGTAACAAAAACTTTGTCAAGATTTCCTTTCAAATGTAGGGTTACGGCGTAACTAGATATGTCGTTACGCCGTAACGTGCTTCCTTGATCTTCGTACTTGCTTAATTTATGTTACGGTGTAACCATTTTTAGTGTTACGCCGTAACATTCTTCAGAATTTACACTTTAAGTAATTTTTCTCTTGTTTCTTGTCACTTTCCTGCATTTCACCTGAAAACTACAATTTAACAGAAAATGTCTTAATTTCGAGTGTTAGTGAAACATTTGCAGGTATTTTAGGAGGTATTTTATCACCAATAAGTATTAAATATTTGATGTTATCAAATATCCCCCCACTTGACTTCTGTTTGCCCTCAAGTAGAACCTGTTAGAACATTCCATAAAAAGATTTCTCGAGAATAACTTCAAGAAATGAATTTAGGAAACTCTTAGGCTAGAAAACATCAAAGCCGAACACCTCATGAAAAGGGGATAAAAAGTCACTCAGCTCTCCACTAGTCTAAGTGTTTTATTTTCGGGGTGATCGCTCTATTGTACAGACATAGCATGTATTCTATCATAAGCTTGGAAAGTACACAAATCTACACCAGATATAATTAGGGTCTAAATAACTCTTAAAGGAAACAAGGGTAATATAGTTTTAAAGGGTGATAAAGGGTCAGGATAGACATGGGATACACATTTAATGGTTGTTAATATAAAAGCACAAAACAAATAGTCTAAAGCAATCTAAGGTTGTCATAACCAGCAACTGTCCATCTATAGGTCTAAGAGTTTAAGTTCGGAAATCTAATCTTCAATTAATGGGCTACTAGCTCCATTCTTCATGAGTATTTGGATG
>BQNB010126761.1:0-19546 GCA_026074375.1 Tanacetum coccineum | reverse complement strand
GGATCAAAGCATGAGGACATCGGAGTATACGTCATCATCCCCGTGCTTATCTTTTCATGTGCCTTTATGCCCTAACAAATGCAGGTTCCAAGGACTAAATGTAACTATCTTATACAGATCATCATGTGAGGATAAAGATCAAGACATGTGGGGTTTGTTTGTTCAAATCAGTAACATAACTAAGGGTATTACCTGGATGTACAACCCTGTGGTTTATTGCAAACCGAAAGTTGATGAAGATGTCACGTGGCTAAGTTATTGGCCCATTGGAAACATATTAGACGCCGGTGATGAAGTCAGTGTGTCCAGCCTTCCAGGGGTAGGAATGAGAGTAACAAGCGGGTGTGGTGCCAGCCTTGTGTATGTGGATGATGGTGAAGTAAAGCAAGAAGAAAACTTGGAAAATAACGCCGATGGTGAAGAAGTGATTGGAGGAGATCTGTCTGAATTTGAAGTGAAGAAGGATTGGTATTATCTTTGTCGCCGTGATTTCTTTATGTCAAAGACCTCTTCTCAGTTAAAGAAGCTGTTTGATGATACTGTCCACTATCCAGGTATGTTCCTCTCTGAGCTGCAAGCTTTTGGATGATTCTAGTTGAGATTAAGCTGGAAATAATGATGGATCTTCATATAACAAATTCTCAGTGTCACAAGGGTGGAGAAAATCTCGTCACTCAATACTCTTCTACGAAGCATATCAGCATAATCAGGATACTTTGAAAGATTCGTATCGCAAAGTACGTACACACATTGATCTTGTTTTTTTTCCCATGATAAATCATAACATTATTAGTTGTGTCTCTCTATTCAGATAAGGTATGTGCTGGGAGTGAGTTTTAATAGTGAAAGTGACACTGAAAAGATAGGGAAGGCGGTATATAGCCTCGAGGGCGTTGAATCTGTTGAGATTCATGAAGAAACAGGAAGACTGATTGTGATCGGGCATGTTGATCCTTTGAAAGTTGAGACCCGTGTGAGGGAATTTGAGAAGATGGTTCAGGTCTTATATATAGAGCATGCGTGACGCTGGGATTACGAAGCATGAAATGTTGATATCCGTTCTCAGAGTAAAAGTGAAACATAATTAGCAAACAATATGGTCTAATATCGTTTGTTTATATTGAATGCAACTATGCAAGAACACGATAATTGTACGTGAAAAATGATAACCAGCCGAGCTCAAAATTGTTATTAAGCTCGTTAATAAGCATACATATAATACAAATGCATAACGTTTTATTAAGTTTAATACTTAAAATATTCTAGTGTCGCTAAGCCTAGTTTATGCTTGGGTTCGAGCTCAATTAATAAATGAGATGCAACTTAGGCTCGAGCTCGTTTAGGTTCGGCTCATTCGAGCGTATTACGGATCTGATCTCGAGCTTTTCACGAGCGGCTCGACTCATTTTCACCCGTAGCTTTTATAGCCATTTAACTTCTTTTAACAATAATTTGACTAGACGTGATGCATAGAATACATTTAACAGTAGAATGATGACAAAAACCATATACATTAGTTTTAAAAAATATATTTTGACGATATTTTGGTTCACAAAAAATTGGGTGCGGATGTGTAGCCTAACAAATAAGTTAGGCCCAAGATAAATACTAGATGACTACGGCCCAACAATCTAACATACAATAATATTACTAATATACACATTAGGCGTCAAATCCACCGTCATTTTCACAGTGGGCCACTTGCTACAGTAACGGGCTCTCATTTTGGGCCAGCCCAATTTTAGTTTTTTTTTTTAAAATTATTTTGTTTTTGTTTTTTTTTTAAATTTGTATGCACAAAGTAGGAGGGAAAAAAAATATTACAAAAGTTCCGATGTATTCAGATAAAAAAAATACCCGCGGAAACATTTTCGATATCTAATAACTTTAAAATAATCGATATGGTCACAAACGTACAACTCATTATATTAAAAAAAAAACCCATATAGCAAAAAAAAAAACACTTTAAACATGAGACCCAACACATAAGCCATATAAAAAAAATTATTACTAATATACACATTTGTCGATAAACTAGCTTAAAATTCGCATAAAATGTGGCCCAAAGTAAAAAAAGAAGAAAAAAAACTAGCCCAAAATTAGCCTGAAATCTGACCCAAAGTAAAAAAAAATACAAAACGGTCCCTCAACTTTTAACTATTTACGATTTTCTTACACAAAAAATCCCGTAAAAAAGCTCGTATTCCCCACCAAAGACTCCTTGCTTTGAAGCTAAACCACTTAACTGATGCAAATTCATCACTAGATGTCGCACCTCCTCATAAAACGCAAGCTTTCAAGCTCTCTCTTCATATGTTGCAAGACGAGGCCGTTCTCACCCGATTACACTCCAAAAAGCGAGTTTTCAAACCATCCCACAACTTGCTTTGGGTCGGTATAACTCCGCCGTTATGCAACACCATGTCTTCAGGTATGGCTTGAAACAAAAAGCAAGAGCTTGGTTTGACATTCTTTTCATCAGGTTCTACCCTAAAGTTCATGGTTCAAACCGACCCTAACAGTCCAAGTGCATCATTATGACTTGACCTTGACAAGCCCACACCGCATAATACGTCGAGGTCAAGACTGGAACTTATATGACTAGAACCACCTTCTTTAGGTACCCAACGCCATCCTATACTCCTTTATAACAGCTTCAACTCTTGTTCTTTCCGATCATACCCCTTTCCAAAGAGCGCCTAATCCAACCACTAAGAAGAACAAGCTACAAGCTTTACCGTCTTCTTAAACCTGCAAAACGAACCAAATCCAAAACCACCTGCTTTGACCGATCTTTTCCGTTCGCTTTTCACGCACCTCCGCCGGTTAGTCTCTTTCCGAAAAGAACAATGATCAAGAGTAGAAGCTGCTTTCAAGACCCTTAACCAGCTCTGATACCAAATGTAGATTTGATATTTCACGAATGAGGATGAACAGTAGTTAGAGAATATTTAGTAAAAGTGATACATTTATTCATAGACCTCATGGCTATATATAGCCTTACATGAAACTGTTTAACAAGAAAATAGGACCACACTACTACTAGCTAAAGACCAGGTAACCTATGACCCTTTCTACCAACGTGCAAATGCACAACATATAAGATTTCGGATCATTACCACCTTACTGATACAAACCTCACTATTACCTAAATATCATAAAAACTTATTAACTAAACTTAGCCATGCACCATGCATTGTATAATGCATACTTAAAACTTCGACTTATAAAAACGATTAAATCCAACAGATTTTGGGTGTTGAAGTCATGTGCAAGTAAAGCGACGAAGTGACCAATAGCGCAAGTCTTAAGACCATAATAACCACTCCAAGGTGAGGCCTAGTGGCAGAAATGGTTATAGTGGCTATCACTTAAAAAGTGTGATTTTTCCCAAGTTCATCCTATCCAAATGCAAACAACCTTGAAGTGGCCACGTCAACCTCCTGAAAAGGGAGGGCTTTACTTGGTTTGAGTCTGTGTGGCGGTGGGTTCAAACCCCGTGAATTATTCGGTCCAAAGTGGTCGGAAACCTTGTTTAAAAATAAAAAAAAATAAAAAATAATCGACCTTATCGCACTAAGGAGTCATTTCAAACAGGTCGCTCGCAACTTCATTTCTATAGATAACCAATGCGCGAATATAATGAACACATAAAATGTACACGAGCTAAAAGAATTTATCTTAACTACGGGTGCAAACGACCCAAGCGGAGCCGAGCCGAGCCCAAGCTTGCTAGAGCTCGAGTTTGGCTCGTTATTTTATAAAGCCTCAAGCTTGAGATCGCGCATTTCGAGCCTTATCTTTTAATGATCGAGCTCCTCCTTGTGGTAAGTTATACAAGCTCGGGCTCGGGGCTTGTTCATAGGACGATTTAAGGCAATGAAAAATTTAAAGCTTGGCTCAAGCTCGGCTGTTAATATATCAATTCGAGAAAATTGTTATTAAGCTCGTTAATAAGCATACATATAATACAAATGCATAACGTTTTATTAAGTTTAATACTTAAAATATTCTAGTGTCGCTAAGCCTAGTTTATGCTTGGGTTCGAGCTCAATTAATAAATGAGATGCAACTTAGGCCCGAGCTCGTTTAGCTTCGGCTCATTCGAGCGTATTACGGATCTGATCTCGAGCTTTTCACGAGCGGCTCGACTCATTTTCACCCATAGCTTTTATAGCCATTTAACTTCTTTTAAAGATAATTTGACTAGACGTGATGCATAGAATACAGAATGATGACAAAAACCATATACATTAGTTTTAAAAAATATATTTTGACGATATTTTGGTTCACAAAAAATTGGGTGTGGATGTGTAGCCTAACAAATAAGTTAGGCCCAAGATAAATACTAGATGACTACGGCCCAACAATCTAACATACAATAATATTTTTTTCCATTTTGAAAAAAGTGTGTTCACAGATAAATAAACAAATTATGATGTGTATTATTAATGCAAGTTTAAAAATAAGTAATTGTAATTCCCTTTGTAAAGTGATTAAAACTTATCGATCTTAAGTTAAATCACTCTTCGTGCAACTGAGTTAGTTTTAACAGTTTAAAGCAATAATACACAAATAGTTAAAACGTGAAGAACACAACAAGACTTTTCAACATTTATAAATTCTAATTACAAGCTAATCAAAGAATTCGGATGAGTGTTTGCGGAATAACACTCATAGTTGAATGATAATTTGGTGATTTCCTCTCTAACTTATACTCACAACCTTAATAGTGGTTTAAGTATGATTTTTTTTACTCGGGTCAAGTTCAGTTCAAAGAGTAAATGCTCTTAAATGTGTATCACATTAATTGCAAGAGATTCATTTACTCTTTTACAAACATTTTCTTTTATAAGAGAGAATTGAGGTTACAAAGGGTTTTTACTTTACACGTGTTGAACATCTAATGGATGAGTGAGATTGCAATAAATGTTACCATACTAGGTAAATGATAAACTCTTACTAGCAGTTATTAATATTGTTTGTACCTTTTACCAACTTTGGAAGGTAATCATTTCTAAAAAGACTTGCTTTATCCTTTTTGTATAAAGTAGATGTTTTCCGCCTTTAACCTTCTAGAAGCTAGAGATTTTTTGCTCAGCTTCTTTGTGAATGAGGAGATTGACATCGTTCAGTGAGGTATTTCCATTCTCACTGAACTCAAACTTCTCTTTTTGGATCTTGTACTTCAGGATTTGAACCACATCAACGCTGAAGTGGAGACTTCTTTCCTTCAAGAATTTTGAAGGAGTTGGATTGGACTTGACCTTAGGTTTGTTAGATTGAACTTGTTCTTATTGAAGGTTAATGTTTTCTTTGATTATAACTGATAACAACTATCCTATATATAGGATACAAGAGATTATTCTAGAATAATAACAATGGGCTCGGGCCTAATACAAATCAATAAGTAATAAATGTTGATTGATGAGTTGACTTTGAATATTGACTTGACTGTTGAATGATGAATCTTGACTTTGAATGATGAATCTTGACTTGACTTATATACGGCTAATATCCAAAAATATATGACTAATACACTGGACTGACACCTTCCTTCATCAATTCAATCCCCCATTTGACACTACCACAAACCCTAAATCAAAATCCCCCATTTGTGTGTGTTAAAATTGTAAGCAGTAATTGATTTTTCATTTCTTTTGCATTTGTTAGTTTGTGATCGTTAGGTGTAATCGTTTATATGATTAAGTGCGTTGATGTTGAACCGTTGCCGACATATAAACTGCACTAACGTTATCATAATAAACCAGAGTAGCAGTTAAGAGAGGAGAGTGTGAATCCAAGCAGTCTCGGCAACAACATTAGCAACACCTTGATATTCTGCTTCAGCACTAGAGCGAGAGAAGGGTTGTTGTCGATCACATAACAAAACAAACATGTATCGACCGAGAACACACAATAACAAGGAAGAAGACCGACGAGTATACGGACAACTCAAGCCAGCCCAGTCAGCATTCAGTGTAAACCAACCAACTAAAAGATGTAGTATCTGGGAGAATATAAGTGAAGACCAAGATCCAGAGTGCCCTGAACATAGCGCAGGATACGTTTGAGAGCGGCAAAATGCGGCTCCCTCGAATCATGCATATAGAGACAAATCTATTGAACTGCATAGGACAAATCTGGGCATAAAGGAAAATACTGAAAGTCACCTCCTCAAGGCTACGGTATAAAGTATGATTCCTGTAGCTGGAACACCGTTCGTCATTAGAACCCAATTTGGAGTCAGCGTCAACTGTGTCCGAGACGGGTTACCAATAAACTATATGAGCACTGCTCAAACGCTGAAGAGCATACTTCTTATTGAGACAAAAAAATAATCCTGTAAAGTGACGAACACAATATGCCCCAGAAAATAAATTAATAGTGCCCCGATTCAGTCTTATCAAACTCTTTAATGCAGAGAGTCTATAATCTGCCGAAATAGAATTGAGGAAGAAGCTGTGAGAAATATTTTCCAAATATTATAAGCAAATAAGGCAACACTAAGAACCCATGTTTGATATATCAAACAATGAAGAATCACATGCGACTAGAGGAGAAAATCCCAGCCCCGAGTGGCATAGCCCTGCAAAACCGCTGAAACCAATGCACAGGTGCAATGTTATAACCATACAAAATTCAGTAAATAGACAAACATGTGATGAATATCGTGAATCAACAAAGCCGGGTGGCAGATGCATGTATACCATCTCAGATAAATCACCATTAAAAAATGCATTCTTAACATCAAGTTGTGAATACGGCACCCGACGAGACACAACAAGGCTAATAACCGTCGAATAGGGCCGTTTTAACAATCCGGACTAAAAGTCTCGTCAAAAATCAACACCAACTGCAGACCACTACCATTAGCAACGATACGAGCATCTAGCGACTTCACGTAGCCGTCAGCCTGAAACTTATCTTAAATAACACATGGAGGTCGAGCCAGGTTTGACAATCGATAGGCAGGGTACAAGAATCCAATACCATTTTAACTAGCGCATTAACTCATCATGCATAGCATTAGATTCAATTAGTAGGGTCTTTAAAAGCAAGAAACTGGAGATTTGGAATAAGAGAAATAGGTGAAGTGTGAAATATAAACGATCGAGTAGTTTACCGATTCCGGCTTTGAGACCGAGTGCCATAGAGCGTGTGAGATCGAGTGTTATCAGGAACCGTGTGAGAATGAATGGTAAGGAAGGGTCGTAAGGTGGATGGGTCGTTGGGTTGTGTATTGGAAGCTCGTTGCGTTTGTAGAAGGCCCAGTATTGTTTTGTTGATGTTGGGCTTGCATAGGAGGCCTATTGTTAGGTAAAGGGTTATTGTTCTGTTGATTTGATTTTCGGCTGAGTTTGGATGTGAGGTTGATGGTTTTTTAGCGATAAGGATGTTAATGAAGAATATGGAGAATCTGGTGTAGTATCTAGAAATGTGTAAGAGGTGGAGAGGGTGTCAAGATTTTATATGAAACTGAGTTTCATCAAAGTGAACATACGAGCGAGAATGATATTGTTTATTTACAAGATTCCAGGCACGATAACCTGCGGAGATAAGGCAGATACCAAAAAAGATGAAGGGGTGGCCACGTATGGCAAGTTTGTGTAGGTGAGTGGAGGTGAGGTGTACAAAGACATCCAAAGATGCGTAAGCGGGAGTAGTCGGGCTCTTTGTGAAAGAGTTTAGAGAAAGGAATTCATTGTTTAATGGCAATGGAAGGAAGAAGGTTACATTAGGTAGGTTGACCATAATGTGAGGGCCACAACCCAAAAGGACGTGGGTAGTGTGCTTGAAAAGGAGAGTGCGATGACATTATTTATGGTTCGCAATCATTCGATACGCTTTACCATTATTGAGAGGTTTTAGGGTAAGAAAAGCGGAGTTGAATGCCATGCGTAGCAAAAAGTGTGTGGTATTTGATTATTGGTCGAACTCACCACCATGATCACTTGGAAACTTTAATGTCACAATTAAATTAATTTTAACGATTTTCGAAATTCACAAATTTTACCAAACATATCAGATTTATGTTTAAGGGGATAGATCCACATATAATGAGAGAAATAATCAAGAAAGAGAACATAATAATTGAAACCACTTGAACTAACAATTGGAGAGGTCCACAAATCAGAATGGATAATATAAAACATTGTTTAAACACTAGAATAATAACTATGAAAAGGAAGCTCCATGAATACCAAGTTACAAGCATGGCCGATATGTGGTAAACTCACTTTATTTGACATGAAATTAAAAGACGAGAAGAGAGAGAACGAATGACATAATCCCCCGGATGACCGCTAGGCGTTGGTGCCAAAGTCGAGGAACATAGTGGAAACAAAAGCACAGGAACTTTGAACGGCTGGTAACTGGATAAGATCGCCCATACTGACACATCGAAGGAGGAAGGTGCGAGTCAAGAAATCCTTCACATAAGAAACCAAAGGCATCAAAATCCATGGTGCAAATAATTATCTCAAGTAATTGACGAACATAAAATGAATTTTTTAATGAAAATAAGTGTTACAAAGACATTGTGTCAATGTGAGGGGAGATATAGAGATTAATAATGCTAACGTCCGGTGTTGTAACTGAATAAGAGGTTACCGTCGCCAACATGAATAGATGGGTATAAACGCGAATTAAAAAGAGTACTTAAATTATGAGCATTAGAATTTAAGTGAGAAGTTGCACCTGTATCCATGTTCCAAGTTGGGTCGTGCAACGTCATAGTGCTGAACGCACTTGGTAATGAAGTGAGCCGTGAGACGGATGGAGAGCAGGCGCACCCCCGAGAATACCTTGGCTGTTGGCCCTAGGACCAGAACTAATGAATATTATGTTGTTGTTGGACCGGTTGCGCTGCTGTTGGATGAAACCATAACCATGCGGCAGGTATCCGCAAAAAAGAACCGTTAGGGCCGCAGTTGAACTACACCAAAAGAAAAAGGTGGTGTTGGTTTGTTGGACTGTGAGTGAGGGCCTTGCATATCGTATTGGGCCAGACGAGTGAGAGTTGGTAAGCCATAAAGGGTTGAGAAAGCCCAATGCATATTTCAAATTCAAAGCTGGGAAAGAGTATATAGTGGCTCGATCACTAAAATCCTAACTAGACTTTTTTATTTAAAACCCGGACCGATTTCGGTGTCATAATATACTTTGCACTCGATCACCAAATTTACTTGTCCCCTTTATAAAATGATACAAAGTTGAGGGAGATTAGAGGGCTTTCGGGTTACCTTGTTTGATTCGAATCTGGTTGTATGCCAAAAGCACCGTCAGGTGACGACGAGCTACTTGTAAAATCGATTGACAGAAGCCGGAGTCATTATTGAATGATGATTCTATAGAAGCAACGTGGACGAACTTTTTCAAAAAGAGGGAAGGTTTCTACGGTTACAAATAATCACAACAATGGTAAAGCAAACCTAGATCAAGACCATTGGATGGTGTAAATGACCAAGTAATTAACACTGACAACACAACCAAGGTTATAAGCCTATTACCATAGACCCTAAATTTGTGTGCAATATTCATTACGGTCATCTTGCAATCTTTGATTAGACCATTAGCTCATTATCGAAGATTGATTGCCTTAACACTTTGTTTGTACATGAAACAATTCTTTCAAAAGATCCCCATAGAGCTTTTGGCATTACCCGGGTCTGGTAAACGACTTTTGCTTCTTAGAAGAGAATCCATAAGGATCCAAGTATCCACATCTTGAATGAGATCATCAGTTTACACCATTCCTGGGTTAGTAGATGCGGTGTCATTTCAACATGAGGATTTGAAACCGAGGCTACCCAAGGATGAATGAGGGAAAAATGAGCTCCACTGAGTTTAGTTATGTTTTTCTAGTGGTCTAAATATAAAGGGGGACTTTGTCAGATGCTAAAGGAAATTATTTAATATCGCTTGTAGAATGTGGTGGTGGTGGTGTGTGGTGGTGTGTCATCCACGGCCATGGATGCCGAATGGAGATATTGGTGGTGAGGTTAAATATACTTCGTAGTGGTAGCAAAAAAAGAGGAGGGGGAACGAAAGATTAAGGATAATTTAGGAAAAAACTGTATCCATATTGGAAGGTTAATGTTTTTTCCTTGATTATAACTATAACAACTATCCAATATATAGGATACAAAGATATTAATCTGAATAATAATTATTGGGCTGGGCCTAATACAAATCAATAAGTAATAAATGTTGATTGATAACTTGACTTTGAATATTGACTTGACTGTTGAATAATGAATCTTGACTTGACTTATATACGGCTAATATCCAAAAATATATGACTAATAGTCTTGGCTTTGTTTTATTTCAAAAATATTCCGAGAACACACTAAAGCACCCAAATGGCCCAAAAATAATTAATGCATGTTTTGATTAGAAGTTCAAATTAAAAAAAGTAGTCATAGTTACTATGTAGTATAAGAACATGACACTTTATTTTGAGACAACTTAAACAGCAAAGTAGAAGATAGAAAAATAGGAAAAAAAAATTGAAAAATTAGAGTAACCACATGTGGTATCCCGTGGCAAAGTGTTTTAGAAAAACCGGGTCACTAATTGACCCGATCAGTTACCCCGGTTAGCATGTCCCCCCCCCAATCCGGTTCAACCATCAAGTTAACCTGGTTTTCAAAAAAATAATAACAATAATATTTGCAACAATACAACAAAAAATATATGTATAAATAATGAATATTTCATATACCGAGCCTAAAAACTATTTAGTAACGAATATAACATGCAAAAATAAAATTACGTCGCAAATATATATATTTAACATACATTATTTGCAAAAAAAAGAAAAAACCAAAACCCACACTGGTCACGAGAACCCGAGGTTGACCCGGGTCACGCTCAAAAACCCCCACCCGCGTTCTAATCACATCGTGTTTCAAAAATATATAATCTAGTTTAAGATTAAAAACCCGTTATTTTTACCAACCGTTCAACTTTTTTTAAACCGGCCGGTTAGAACCGGTTTCAAAACATGATTCGTATTTTTCAAGGATTGGTCACTACCCAAAGGAAAGGTGTAAGGAAGTAGAAACTTGCGTAATGTTTGTATGATTGTAATAAAGTTGATTGAACACTTATTACGATTAACTAAAAAAATTCTGTTTGTTAACAATTAAACAATGTAAATGATTCATTACAATTAATGAACTAACCACAATTTTCATTACTTTATGGTCTTTTTTTTTCATTAACGTCTTGTAATTTAATAAAATTTACAAAAACAAAACTCCACCATTAATTAACACACACTAAATAAAGATTTTATCAACAATAATCCTCTTTTTGTCTTTTTTTCTTAATCGATTGCATTCCGTCCATCATATCAATCAACAAAACATTATTAACAAAGTAATGAATTTTACTTACATCATTTATTCCATTACGTTTTTTGATATGTGTATACAAGAGGGACATACGCCGAAGGTAATTCTTACGAATCTTGGTACTTGTGGATTATGTCGCTCAGAATGCACTCGAAGCACAAACTCATTATCGAGGGGATCTTTTACGTTATGTGGTGGCACCTTTGGACATACCGGAACAAGCTTATTTTTGAGTCTACTGTGCCTTCTAAGACAACTATTTTTGATGATATTGTCACTAGATCTTTTTATTGGTGTAGGTTTCGTTGTAAAGCCTCGTTTAGTTGGAACGACCGGCTTAAAACCCCATATCTTGTTACTCTTTAATCTAGCGTCTTGCTAGTTTTGTCATTAATAAATTGCCGTTCAAAAAAAATGAAATGGAACTTGGCGAGCAAATGACGAAGGAGTGGCGATGGCAAAAAGATCATGGCGAGGGAGTGGCGAATGTCACGTAGGAACTGACTAGGCATTTCATCATTATATCCATCACTCTAAGTACCACCTTTTATTTATTTGTTTTGGGTTATAAACGATAGAGATATGTTATATCCGCAAAAAGTTTACAAAACATAATCCACATAATGATTTGGCAAATGTTTTGGTACAATCACATTACATCATAATATCTCTTTTTACTTTTTTATCCTCCATATTTAGTTGATAAATCATTGTGTGAAAATAATTTTGTAAGCATTTTGTGAATCTATCGTTGCTCCAAACGATATTCTAGCTACAAATTTCGTATTGGGACTGCAAGTTCATAAATATATACTGTTCTTGAACTGTAGTCAAACTACAATGATGGCTTTTGTAATTTACTTTACTACTTCGTACTTCTGAAAGAGCTTTTGATGGTTAGTTTGCTTGGTAGCATCTCGGATAGAGTTTTTCGTTGGAACTCGTCGTTTAATAGTATCTTTGAACACTATAAAGCCTATATATGTAGCTGTATTATCGACTAATCGTAGCTGGCATGCTATACTTATACACGTAACTATGAATACTCTTGCCCACCATTTACAAATAGTACTCCCTCCGTCCCTAAATAAGTGTCCACTATTGACTTTTAAATTCATTCTTTTGCAACTTTGACCTTAACTATTTTTTTTTTTTGTTATATAATATTTGATGCAAAATATATGAATGGATTGAGTTTTACATGTATTTTCATTGATATAATTTTCATTAAGTATTGTATAACACAATCAAAATAATTTAAAGTCAAAGTTGATGGAAAAAGACTTTAAAAGTCAACAGTGGACACTTATTTAGAGACGGAGGGAGTATTATTTTTCGTTTATAACCTATTTTTTTAATACTAAAACTATTTGCCACTATAAAATCCTGTTTCTATACACGTTTGTTTAATTACAATAGATCTTTTTAGTTCAGCTATCATTTTGATATAATAATATCAACTAAGTATATTAATATTATGCTCGCAAGCTACATTTGAATAATGGTGCCTGACAATTGAAGAATGAAAATAAAGACGCTCGGTTTTAAGGGTACAAAGCGACAAAAGCCATTTTTCTCAATTTTTACGATCGAAATATGGTAGAAACCTTATATATATCTGCAGTTTTCTCATGGGTGTAATTTGTGAAACATGTGATCTGTCTCGACATGATAGGCACCTTAGTAAGTCTTTTAGTCACTTTCAATCAAAACGGACGTTGAATGCTTTTCATCATTGCAAGTATAGCTGCTTACGAATTAGGGTTAATTGTTTGAAACTGTATTATACTTGTCACTTTTTATTATTGTGTCAATTGAACTTTTTTGTTTCTTATTATGTGTATTGAACTTTCAAATTTCGATCATTGTGTGTATTTTGTGACTCTTCTATCATGTAAAATGATCATTTTACCGTTCGAAAATTAAAAAAAGTAAGGGTAAAATGGTCACAAAATACACACAAATTGAAATTTAAAAGTTTAGTACGCACTATCAGAAAAAAAGGTTCAATACACACAATAACAAGAACAAGCAAATATGATAAATTTTCATGCAATTAGGACATCCACTATGGCCATTTCAAGAAAAAGTTTAAAACCCATGAAAAGGTTTATACATTGTTTTAATCATAGTGAGGTGATGTTTTATGTCTATGTGAAATGAAGAGGTCTAAGATCTTGGACCTTTTCATAATTTAATGCATGTGTAATTGTTAACCATTTTATAAACTAGAAAAAGGTTTATCCATGGTGCAACAATGTTTATAAAATCAAAAGCTTTGTAAAATTAATGATTTTATAAATGTTTAGAACTTTTAAAATCATTTAAATAACCTAGTGGTATTCTGATTAGGCAAATTGGGTAGTAACTAGTGTTGACAACTCATCATGACTTTTCAGTACAAGGTTGCAACTCGTAGAACAGATCGTACTGAAATATTAGATGCTAGGAGAGATTTGGCATAAGCCAGACCAACGTTTTTAGGAAGGGGCGTTTGTTTCTAATTGAGGGAAACTGAAAATTATGCTGCATGTGATGCATCTATATTCTATACTTGATAGTCACCAAATTGAAGTTAAATGGATCATTTATATACAACTATCATTAAAATATTAATATTAACTGAAACTTAAAAATAAATAAATATAATAAAAAAAAAAAAAAAAAAACAAAAAAAAAAAAAAAAAAAATATATAATAAAAAAAAAAAAAAAATAATAAAAAAAATAAAAAAAAAAAAAATAATAAAAAAAATAAAAAAAAAATAAAAACAATAAAAAAAAAAAAAAAAAAAAAAAAAAAAATAATAATAATAAAAAAAAAAAAAAATAAAAATAAAAATAAAAAAAAAATAAAAAAAAAAAAAAAAAAAATTTATAAAAATATAAAAAAAAAAAAAAATAAATAAAAATAAAAAAAATAAAAAAAAAAAAAAAAAAAAACAGTAAAGAAAAAAGAAATATATAAAAAAAAAAAATAAAAAAAAATAAAATATAAACATAAAAGAAATATAAAAAAAAAAAATAAAAAAACTATTGTTTTTGTTGTTTTAATCATATGAGTGATGGTTTTTATGTCTAATGATGAAATGAATATGTCTAAGAACTTGGACCTTTCATAATTAAATGCATGGTAATTGTTAACCATTATAAACTAGAAAAAAAGTTTATCCATGGTGCTAAACATGTTTATAAAATCAAAGCTTTGTAATAATGATTTTTATAAATGTTTAGAACTTTTAAAATCATTTAAATAACCTAGTGGTATTCTGATTAGGCAAATTGGGTAGTAACTAGTGTTGACAACTCATCATGACTTTTCAGTACAAGGTTGCAACTCGTAGAACAGATCGTACTGAAATATTAGATGCTAGGAGAGATTTGGCATAAGCCAGACCAACGTTTTTAGGAAGGGGCGTTTGTTTCTAATTGAGGGAAACTGAAAGTTATGCTGCATGTGATGCATCTATATTCTATACTTGATAGTCACCAAATTGAAGTTAAATGGATCATTTATATACAACTATCATTAAAATATTAATATTAACTGAAACTTACGCTACCCTTAATGCATCTCCACATGATGGACATCGTTAAACAAACACCTTTAAGTGATACAGCTGTTAAGTAAATACGTAGTTTATAACACAGGTAATTCTCGTTTAATATATCAAGATTAACTTTTGCGGAAAGTCAATGTTTGACAATTGACCAAGTCTTTTGAATTCAATATTTGTAGTAGTCTGTAGTAATACTATTAGGTGTTTGACTTTTGATGCCCTATTTATATCCTTTTGACCTTGTGTATCAAGTTGTCTGATCTAGTTTCAATGGCTTCATCTTCTGCTTCAGTGGGTTCACCTGTTTCAGATCAAGCTGCATATGATGTTTTTCTGAGCTTTAGAGGAGAGGATACTCGTTATTCCTTTACTGATCATCTATTCCAAGCGTTAGTGCGAGCAGGCCTTCGCACTTTTAGAGATAATGAAGAAATTGATAGAGGTCTGGAACTTAAGCCAGAAATCGAGAGAGCCATCATACAATCTAGAGCTTCTATAGTTGTTTTGTCAGAGAACTATGCAAATTCTAGATGGTGCCTTGATGAGCTTGTGTTGATCCTTGATCAAAGACGAAAATTCAATCATTTCGTTCTACCACTTTTTTATCATGTCAGTCCCTCAGATGTCAGGAACCAAAGAGAAAGCTGCACTATAGAAGTGTCAAAGTGGACAGAGGTTAATGTGAATAGATGGAAGGCAGCTTTAACTGAGGTTGCTAATTTGACCGGAATGGTTGTTTCAGGGTATGCTATCTCCATTTTCTTTTAATTTTAACCTTATGAAACTATTTTTTTCAGTTATATTAAGGTAACTAGGACTCATTCATAACTAAATTATTTATATACACTAACTTTGACAATTGCTTAACATGTGATCAGACTCGGGCATTGTTAGTGTTGTTCCCGTTTAATTGATTACATATAATGTTAACTAACCAACATCCATGTTTAGCAAAGTATGTTTAGGATGTTTAACAAGATAAACAAGCAAGAAAGATTAACACAAGTATTTTCAACGTTAAATTCTTATTAGAAATGAATCAAAAAATTTACCAAGATTGTTTGCTGTATAATATTCTATGTTGAATGACAATGGTTTGATGATCTCCTCACTAAATTAAACATAAACCAAAGTTAATGTTTAAGTAATGATTATGCTTGATACACTCCGTGACTTATTTCTACGGACTAAATGCTCTTGAATGATTTTCACATTAATTACAAGAGATTGCAAATACTCCTTTAAAACATTCTCTTATATAGGCAAAGATCGAGGTAGATACGGTGGGGGTAATAAAGACGTGTCGAGCATTTAACTGTGTAGTACACTTACATCAAATGCTTTTATTCTTGGAATGTGTCTAATCTCACTTTATGAACAATGTTGACGAATGTTCCCCTTTCTACCAACTCTTACACTTTCTTTGACTTTCTTTCATAAGTGTTTTTCTACTTATCTTCCTAAAAAGTTCTCGCCTAAACTTTCAGATGCTTAGAACTCACTCACTCCATTATCTTCTTTCATGTTTATGATTTCACTTACCGACTTCCACAGAGTGTGGTGAAACTTTCTTAGACTTTGATGAACTCCAAAGGTGACTTTGTGAATGTTCATTCATTCAGGGATTTAATTTGCACTTAGGGTAATTTTCCGTTCAAATCATAGTCAGAGACCATTGGGCTCTAAATTGTCCCAACAGTTTCATTAACACTGCACGGTCCTTTAACTAAAAGCTGATAAAAGATCCATGTTATATCCAATTGCTCGGGCTTGACTGCCAAAACTCACGCTCAAAACTCCAACCGACCTCAATCGAGCTCGATACATAATTGTCATATTAAGCTCAAATCGACTTGCTTCGTATACATTTTTCTAAATAGTAGAGTAGTATCCACAAATCAGCAGCATTTAATAGTTTTGGCGGTTATTTTTGCATTTTTCCATCTTTGTTGGTGGACAAAAGCTTTTCATTTTGATACTTTGAGTGGTAGTTTGTAGGTGGGTCTAGGTTGGTATGAAATAGGTGTAAAAATGAGGGAAGCGAAGTCTGATATTTTTAGAATTGAAGATTATGATTGGTTAATGTTTTGGTCTTAAAATAAAGTGAGGTCCTCAACTTAAATGCTTAACGATATGGTATTGATGATAACGATAACTATTAATTTATTATATGGGTAAAAAAGGGTAAAAGTGTATAATTTAATATAAGCTTGATAAGGCTTGTGATGTAGTAAAAAAAATCGAGATAACAAATTGAATCTGTTGATTCTACGAATACCCAGAAACAACTCTTCTAATTATCGTTGATTCGAAAGGAATACCGATAGTTAGGCAAAATTCTTGACAAAACTGTCAAAAATAAACTTTTCATATATTTTGGAACTTGAATAGCCAGATGCCTAGTACACTGGATTAAATAGAAAATGAAACTGAAAACTGCCCTAAAAACAAACCTTTGGCCGAAAGTTATGCCAAAAACAAAAGTTCAAAATTCTCAAAAAAAACATGAAAATGTAAATAACTCCTAAAATATGATGATTCAAGGCTCGAAACTTCCGTAACCCAACTACGTTTGGTTACTACGACGATCTCCTCGTTCCAAGCTTCGAAACGGCTAGTCTTGGGCCTGAAACGGATCATCTGAGCCCAAGGTATGACCTTTTGAATAAAGGCCATTCTCACAAACGAACTTGGGCTTCCAGAAATAAAATGGCCCGTTCTTCAATACTTGGGCCTGCATCAGCTTGCCTCACGGGCGAAATTCTATTTGAGTAGCTAGATCGAGCTGAGCTGGTTCATATCGATTTGATTTCAAGAATTTTGCAAGTCAATCACGAATAACTCACGAGTTGTCTCGTTTGATTTACACCTCTATGTACGTGGACTATAATTGAAGCAGTTTAGCTCAAGAATTTGGAATGTCATACTCTAAATGTGCTATTTTTTTAAAATCTTCTCTTTCAGGTCTGAAACAGAATTTATCTTAAAAGTGGTAGAAACAATTGATTCTAAATTAAATGTGAAACTCGTTAGTACTCCAGCTCATCTAACCGGAATGGAGACTCGAGCTGAAGTTATTAATACCTGGTTGAAAGATGACCAATCAAGTTCTGACGTTGTAGCGATTTGTGGCATGGGAGGCAGTGGCAAAACAACAATGGCCCAACACATATATAACTCAAACAAGCTAAATTTTGAAAGCAGCGTTTTTCTGGAAGAGATTGGAAAGCACTACAGAAAACCTGATGGTTTGATTGGTCTACAGAAACAACTTCTCACAAACTTATTAGCAGGCAAGAATACAATGATATCCTGTGTTTCCGAGGGTGCAAGTAAGATTAACGAGGTCTTACAGATGAAAAGGGTGTTGATTGTTCTTGATGACATTGATGACCAAGACGAATTAAGCTCTTTACTTGGAACAAAGGCGTTTCCTACACAAAGCAAGATCATAATAACAACAAGACTTCGAGATATAGATGCATGGTTCGGGTCTATATCTTGGAGGTGTTGGGTGCACGAACTGGAACTGTTGAATGATTATGAATCATTAAAGCTTTTATGTTTCCATGCTTTTGGATCCAAAATTCCTATGGAAGGTTTTGAGGATTTGGCAATACAGTTGGCACAATATTGTGAAGGAAACCCACTAGCTCTTAAAGTTTTGGGTTCGTCTCTATTTGTTAGTGCTAAAGACGACCCGTACCAAAGAAACAACATAATAGAAATTTGGAGAAGTAGAATAAATTCACTGAATTCATTTAAAGGAGACATAGATCGTCAAATTCAAAGTGTCTTACAGAAGAGCTTTGACTCCTTGCCACTTGTCAGTCACAAAGAGTTGTTTCTGCATATTGCTTGTTTCTTTGTTGGTGAAACAAAAGAGTATGTGGTGAAGATATTGGAGAATGATTGGTACGCAAAATCTGGGATCACGACCCTCATTAATAGATGTCTTCTTACCGTTTCGCGTACTGACAAAATTGTTATGCATCAACTGCTTCAAGATATGGGAAGAAAGATGATCTGCAATGAATCCAGAGATCCTAATGAACGCAGTAGAGTTTGGTGTAGTGATGAAGCTTATCATGTGTTAAGAGAAAGAGATGTAAGTTGCTTCTTACGTGTATCTTTACGTTTCATTTCCATTTTAATAGCTTCTCTCAGCTTATATCTTTCTCCATTAGGGTTCAAATACAATTGAAGGTCTATCACTTGACACTCGAAAGCTCAAGGAAAGGACAGAGGTAACCAAATAAATGAATCAACCTGTGGTACTGATGTTGCAGGAATTATATATTTCTTAATTCAACATTATTTTCATACATTAATTTGATCAGTCTACTTACTGATATGAAATGGGAAAGGCGGGAATTGAAGGGATGGATAAAGGTAGTTGCTATTTGTTTAATCCTGGAACTGCGCATGTTTCTTTATTATGAAGTAATTGACATTTGTTACATTAATGATCCCTATGACCAGGCCATGATATTAATATAACCAGATAACCATTTGCGTACCTTCACAAAGTTTATGAGACAGAGATTTTGCTTTCTCGGTTTTTACACACTCCATATGGTTGACCCAAATACTGATTCAAGTCCATCTATTTACTGATTTCTTTGTAT
>BQNB010126760.1:0-15163 GCA_026074375.1 Tanacetum coccineum | reverse complement strand
TGGGACCTTAATGGTATACTCACCATGTTCCGGGTCTGTTAAAGTCTCCTCTACACGTTCATCCTCCTTCGGATTAATGAATGGAGGAGGCATAAGAACGGTAGGTCCATCAAGAACAAGACCACTTCGGGTGTTAATGGCTTTCAATTCACCCTTTGAGTTAGCAATGGTGTTGCTCGGGAGAGATCCTGTACCTGAGGTAGAAGCGGTGTTCATTTGGAAAAAGCTAGTCATCATGTTCTTAAGCTCATTTGTTTGATTTGACATTGAAGCTTGAATTGAATTTTGCATTTCATTCCTTAATTCATTTTTCACATTGTTAATTTGAGTTTGCATGGCTTTCATATTAGCCTCATTTGTTTTATTAAATTTTTCCAACACATTTAAAGGAACACTTTGGTTTTGTTGAATTAGAGCTTGATAATTTGCATTTTGATTGAAATTGTTTCCTCGGTTATATCCTTGAGGTTGGCTAAAACGGTTCTGATTATTTTGCCCGTTTTGTTGAACAAAACCCGGTGGTCTTGTTTGATTAACCACACCTGGAGGACGATAACTGGCATTACCCTGATTGTAGTTACCCGTGGCTGCTGCAACATATCCTTGAATGTTATCCCGATATTCTGGAAAAGTGTTGCCATCGGCGGCGAGACACTGATAATATGGATGAGCACCACCGCACGTAACACAAATCTCCTCAACGAATTTTATGGAAGCTGGAGGTGGGGTTGCTTGAAATTGTTTTAGAATAGATGTCATGGCGGTAGTCACAGCACTCGTTTACTGGTTTACTGCATGAGTAAGCTTGGCTATATCGAAAAAAGAAGAATTACCATCACTTGATTTCACTTGAGAAATAATCGATTTGTTTCGTGAATTGCGGACCTTGGATTTGTTTTCGATAATCTTCAACACATCTTGAGTACTTCTTTCTAAGAGGTTGCCACCGGCGGCAGAGTTCAAGGAATCTTGGTCTGCCGGGTTCAAGGCATTGTAGAAAGTATCAAGTTAGATCAATTCGGTGAAACCATGATGAGGACAAGCATGAAGGAGATCTTTGTATTGATCCCATGTCTCATGAAACGACTCATCAAACTTTTGTTCAAAAGTTGGAAATTTCATTTTGAAGGTTTGTCGTTCTTGAGGGGGGAAATAATTCATTAATGAATTTGGAAACAAGATCTTCCTAAGTGAGAATAGAACGAGGGGGTTCTTTTTCAAGCCATCGATGGGCTGCCCCCACAAGAGAGAAAGGAAAAAGCATGAGCTTAATCGCTGAATTCGGCACATCCTTGTATTTGATTGTGGAAGTTATTTTGTTGAACCAACGGATGTGGTCATGAGGATTGTCTTTCTCAAGTCCGAAGAATTGGTCCGAAGTCATCATATTAATGAGACTATGCTTGAGCTCGAAATGCTCAGCAAGAATTGGTGGAACCACGATTGCCTCCGCATAACCCTCGGTGGGTGCACGGAGCAATTCCGCCATAGTACGTTGATCGGCCATCGTAACTACGGGTGATTCTTCAAGAGCGAACGGTTCGACTCTTTGATTAGAACGTCTACGGTTACGACGTTTCGGGTTTGAAGTGGTTGGATTAGAAGAAGAATTACCAACGAGATTAGAAGAAGAACGAGTGTGCATGCACTAAAAAGATTAAAAGAAAATTATTTTTGGTTTTTCAATAATTTCAAATTTTATTTTAATAGACAAAACGAGATCAAATAACTTAAACCAATAATCGACAAGCTTCACGGTAGCTCTTTAAAAGAAAAACGCACAAAGGAGCGGAGGAGTAGGAAAGCGCGAAGCTATTAAAAACCTTTCTCCTTTAGGGTCGTAGTTCCTCGGAACAACCCTCCTTATACCCCTCTTAGAGTTTGTTAAACTTTTAAAGGTGAGCCGTACGTCGCAAGTGACACAAAGGCAAGTTTTGAATCTTTTGATTGGGAACTTATTATGATAATGCTTAAGTTGAAAGCATTATATTGATGATGATTTTTATTTCTTGATTAAGGACAATTTTTTTATGTTTTTGATTTTTCTTGATTTTTTATCTTATACTAATACTAATAAAAGAAAATGAAAAATATTTTTGTATTTTTGTATTTATATAAATAGAAGAAAATATTCACAAACGGGAATGATAACTTCACAAGGGAAGGGTCTTCAAAAACTAATCTTCAAACGAAATGAAAATCGCACGCACCTCCCCGGCAACGGCGCCAAAATGATTGTAATGTTTTTTAACTCAACCTCTTAAATTATATAAATATATAATAAATATATAAATAATAAGGCTAAATCACCGGTAAAGTATTCCGAGAGGATTTTAAAAGATTCTTTTCTATCCAAAACAAAATCCCTCAAAAATCTACCCGGATCGTTCTCCCAACGAGGTGCGAATTGAAAATCGGAAAACGTTCGTGATCGCGTTTTTGAATGGTTAGAGATTTTTGGAGTTGGTTTTCTACTTTCTACAATTAAAATGCCAAAACGATGAAAGAAAACCTAAAAACTAAAGCTAGAATGGATTTAAACCTAAAAACGAGAACCAGGCCTAAACTAGTTCTTTAAAAAATGAAATTTTGCAAAAATAACCCTACGAAAGCAAATTTAATTTTCCTAGGTCCTATGTGATAAAAGAAAATTTTGAAAAAAAGAACTATATTTTTTGACTTTTTAATATTTTTTTAAGAATTAAAAACTGTTTTAATAAAAAAAATTGATTAAAAATACTAAACAAATTAGGAAAAATTTAAAAAAATACAAAAAAGTAGTTTGAAGGGAGCTGAATCTAGAAAAAATAAGTTGGAGTTGCCAGCTTATCTAAATAAGCCAGAAATAAGCCGAAAATGGCTTATAGTCTTAAAAGGAAAAATGACTATAAAAGATAACCAAAGAGTAGGGCTAACAGATAGCCCTACTGGTTCCATTGGTTAAGTGTGTGTGTTAAAGGGGAGGTCTAGGGGTCGAATCCTTGGCCTCCCTTTTTGATAATAATTTTTTTTAACTTGTAAAACACTTAAAAATAAGAAACATTAAAAAAGCAACTTTTTGAAACTGAAAATTAAGCAAGAAAAATAAACAACTTAAAGGGCAGATTTACCTTTTTACACTAATGCATAAACTAAGCTAAACTATTTGGCTGTAACAGATGGCATTTTTTTGGGCAAAAATAAGCAATGCAAATAAGAAATTAAGCCAAAAATAGCCTAATATACCCTAATAAGAAATCTAATTCTAAATCGGCAATTAAAAATAAGACAGGAAAGGGCTGTGAAATAGTCAAAAAATGTAAATGGCCAATGCTTGAAGCAGGGCAGCTAAGGGACACCTTTTGGGATATTTTTAAGCCACAATAAGGCAAACTTATAGACTTAATGAATTATATTGGCTTTAAAGCTAGACCTAAGAGCTTTTTAAAATAACAAAGAAAAAGATTTTTGAAAACCCTTGTTACAAAGACTGCTTGGTTTTCTTAGAAGACAACTAGAACTACAAGTGCTAACCAAAATTGGATAGGTTCAATAAGCTAAAAATAAAACTAAGTAACAAAAGATTGAAGCTTGGACCTAAAAAGGAGGCTTATGCTTCAAAAATTTGAAAGCTAAAAAAACATTTTTTAAGATTACTGAATTTTGAAATGGGAAAAAGGGACTTTTTGAAACATGATAACATTGACTTAAACAATGAGTTGACATAATTTTAACAAAACAAAGTAAACCAATAAAAGACCTTATATCCTACTGCATTTGACCCTTTGAAAAGAACAAAAAACTAAAATAAGAAAGTTTATAGCAATCTTATCAAATAGACTTTGAACACTGTTGGATAACTCTAAGAATAAATACAGCGTATTAAGGTACACCTATACGCCGTATCAATTTATTGTCCAATACGCCGTATTAGACAATTCCCTATACGGCGTATCAAGCGTGGGTATAAAAACCTAGCATATACGCCGGATTGTTCTTCACATACACTTTTTACTCCACATTTCAAACAAAAATTTACCCGCGCATTTTATATGCCCTAAAGACAATCCCGTTTCTATTATTTCTTACACCCTAAGGTATGTACTCATCTCTTCTATTTTCTAATTGAATTGAATTAGGGTATAGAGTTTTGATTTTTGAATTAGGTTAGTGATTTTACCCCATATACCTATTGTATGCCCCCCATTGAGTTTTATAACATAGTTAAAACAGGGATTTTGGGGGCTTAACCATCGTTTAAAGTAGTTTGGGGTTCATAACGGTAGTAACAAAGGGGGGAGCCCATTCTTTTTTTTCTATTGATTACGATACGACGTATTCAATTTCTAATGAATACGGCGTATCAATAGATGTTTCCCCAAAATATTGAAACATATACGAACGTATTCACTAGTTTGGATACGGGTGTGTAAAGATATCTTTTGAAAACCCTAAGTATAGTCTCTTAAATACGGCGTATTCACTTACCCCATACGCCGTATATTCATAAAAACCTCTATACGGCGTATTCATTTCTCCCCATACGCCGTATCTACCCTTAAAATAGAATGGTTAAAAAAGTTATTTATCTGTGTACTGATTCTGTGTTACTTGTAGATATGTCACTTTTACCATCTAGAGATCAAAGAGACCTATGGCTAAGGTACAGGTGGAGGGATTACAGCGGGATATATAGTGCACAGCTATGAGCAGAGGCTTGAGACGATATGGGGTAGGTCGGTTAACCAGGTACACGTTTTAGATTTTTCCGGTTTGACCAAAGGGATAAGGCAGACTCTGGGTGATCGATTGAGGATAGTTTATATTGGAGATGAGGGTCAAGAGTTATTTACTAGTCATAGCGTTTTAGAGGGGTATTTATATTCAGGGCACCATTGTGGTGTAGGAGTTTAATTTGGGAGTTTTTGCGGTAAACATGGGGGTGTAGAGCGATACGAAGATAGGTTTTGACGTTTGTTGACACTTTGTGTTTCCAGTTAGGAGGAGTTAGGACGAGGATGACTTGGAGGCAGAAGTTCTTTTTGGCATTGGGTTTACATACTGGTTGAGGAGATGGCAAAGCTGGTTTGGGTGCTTATTGGTTGTATCGGTTAGTGGAGAGTGATCCACGACAAGGGGGATGCCCTAGGGTGGGTGGGAGGCGGGGAGTTTGGGAAGGATTATTAATAGAGATCTCGTATGCCAGGGGACGTCTTGGGGCAGCCCCCTCTTATGTTTTCATTTGAGACTGGTGAGGAGATTATGCACTGGATGATAGCTTGAAGGTTAATATCTGGTAGGGGGGCCAGAACATGGTGAAGGTGACCAGGTGTGATCTTTTCTATCTTCGCAGCATGAACCGGGGGACTGCAAGTCCTATAATCTATTAGCGCAGTACCTGTTTATGCATGCTGAGGGGAGGAAGAGTGAAGCTAGGTTGTCTGGGGGTCTACTTCAACGGGTGTCTTCCAGCTTATTTTGGAGGGCTTAGTGATCGAAGGGTTGAGGGTTTTTGTCGGTGGTTAACTCGTAATGCTCTCGTTTGATTGATTTGCATGAATTTGGGAGGTCAACATCTGTTTGAGGGTTTGGTGTAACAGTGATTGTGTTAAGCCTAGGGACCTGAGAGGCAATCGGATGCTGCTGGTTTGGTTGCCCCTGAGCCGCTGAGGTTGCTCTATAGTTGATGAGGGTACTCAGGCTGATCTAGCACCCGTACAGGCACCTCAGCCACTACCACCTGCCCCAATGACTATGCAACAGAGGATTTCCAGGCTCGAGGGGGAGGTACAAGAGTTGCGACGGAGCGTTGTAGGGTTACGAGGAGATGTTGCTCAATCGATCACTAATCAGGGCAGGTTTGCCACCTAGATGGTCAGTTGCATGACTCAACTCATGGACGCCAGCGGTCGCACCTACCAGGCCATTGATAGAACTCTCTTAGGCAATCGCAGTTGACTTACAAAAGAAGTACTAGAAGTAGGGACCAGCGACGTAGCACCTCAGCCCCACATAAGCCAATATCTATGATTATTCTTTCTCGCGTTTGATTCGTATATACATTTGAATTATTCATATCATGATGTATTTCTATAGCACGTTACTTTTAATATTATATTATGATATGTTGATTTTGGTTTGCTTGTGTGATGTGTAGATCAAGGCCTTTGTAGTAGTTCAGCAAAAAAAACTTAGCTTCAATGTTTAATTACAGGTTCAAGATTCATAACCTTTTGCATAATGAAAAAAAGTGTTTGAAATATGAGAAGAAGGCGGTGAGAGATGGAAAAAAAAAAAGTCAAATTAAAGACTCAAGCTGAGGAAAAGTGGCTTACCGGGAGACAACCCGACTCTTTTAATTGTTTTGAAAAAACTATAATTTTATATTGTTTTATTGAGTCTGTCATTCCTAGACACTAAATTATGGCGTATAAACCTCTATGGATACTGCCGTATCGATCCTTAATGGACGTTATCAGTCTCTGATTTATGTATTTAATTTCCGTTTAAACACTTTAAAACTTTTTTTTACAGGTGAAATACGGCATATTCCTTGGGTTTGGGATTACAGTCGTAGTGACTTCCTGTACTGGTTGTGTTTTAATTGTTTTCCTACATTGTAACCATTATATAACCGAGATAGGAATTGCCTTTTGTCTTCTAAACTTTTCGGCAAGACCTTGATATAAAGAAATCGACGGATATGGTATACTCTAAAAAAGAGTGTGTTGAACTCGTTCTACGAGCATGATGTAGCCTCGTCAACTTAGTTTTGCTAAAGAACTCATATTGGAGACATCAATCTCGAGAACATATCAGGGGGAGAGTTCTCGTTCTCTAATTCTATTTCCCATTTTCTTTAATTGTTTTATCTATTCAATGAGGACGTTGTATAATTTAAGTGGGGGGATGGAGAATTAGAACGCCTACTTGTCCTTTCTTTTACAAATAATATGCTATATGCTTAAATTATGCCAAATTCAAAATTTTTTTCTAGCATAACTTTTGTAAATAAATTACTAGTTACATGACCTCGAGCACTTAACTTAAATACCATATTGTGAGAATTAAGCTTTTTCCGTTTACAAACGTTTTACCTATAAAATTCAACAAATATTTTGATGTGTTGTGCGGTGTGATGTAGAGGACTTGAGAAACTGTGGCTCTTGGTGTTATCACTCGAGTCCACAACGTTGAGTACTCATGGGCCTTAGATGGAAGTATCATGGTTAACTGGTATTATTTCTTGGAATACACCAAATGCCTTTAATGTTGTAATATGAACTAACTTCACTGGTTAGTTAAACCCCGTATAACCCTTTGCTTACTCTCATTATAAGAGTAACATCCCTAGAAAAACTTGTTGAGCCATTCATGTCTTTTTCACACCGAATGTCTATTTCGTTACACCTTTACACCTTAGCATACCCTGTAGATTAAGCCTACTTAATCAAGTTGCTAGTTTCTTTTGTGTAAATAAGGGTTTTGTTATTTCAATGTGTCAACGTTTGACAAATTTTTCTATCTCCGGTTAGGTCGGGAAATTGCACAATGCAATGGGAAAATATGTAGCTCGTGTAGTTTGCTACTTTCGCAATTATGTATTATGTCTGAAGATGAAGTGTTGAAGAGAAAATTATCCGGATAAATTATGATTGTGAAGACGGTGAAATTGCACCGAGGTTTATAATTTAAAAAAATGGAAAAATAGAAAATGCATCAAAAAAGAGAAGGGATGATTGATAGTCGGTTCGCTAAACTTAAACCGATGAAATACTTGGAAGGATCGATTATTCGTTGACATATGGATAAAAATCAACGATGTATAGTTTTGTATAAAGTGGCCGATATCACCACTTTTATAAAAAAGTAGCGTATAGGTTTGGGTTTGATTGGAAAGTTAACCATTTGGGGAATGCCAACTTAGGTTTTTTGGGGGGGGGTCTCTTTGTCATTTCTATGTACGAGCATTTGATATATATTTTCAAGTTTTATATTGAACGGTCAGGAAAAAGGTTTTACGCAACTATATACTTTATTTGTCCAAGCTTAACTATTTGTTTTGGTGAATTTTATTTTTGCAACAATTTACTTTCCATTTCCTAGGCAACTAACTTAGGTTTTACTCGGAACAAGGTTAAGAGATCGAGTTCATGCATGTTATTCAATCTCGTTTACAGCATGTATGCGTGATTCAGCCACCTTGTTGGTTTATTACTTTTGGTGAAAGTTAGAAGATCCCTACCCTATATCATTCTTCATCCTAACCCTTGGTTAAACTCGAATAAGGATGTGATCGAATTGTACATGTCTATTCTGTCGTTACGGCCGTGTATGTATGATTCAGTTGCCTTGTTGGTGTGGTACTATCGGTGAAAGATTGTTAGAATGATCAACCTTAAGCTTAATTACCCAATTTTACCTTTTGACTTGTTTCTCCTTAGCTCTAGTGGTGGAGATGTGTATCCTTGCCAAGCATATGATATGAAACTAATCACGACCGAGCAAATGAGCATACCAATTAAATGTTACACTAGAATTAGTGAGTGTATCTGAGCATTTTCATTTATCAATATTTTGTGAGGGGTGTTTGGTCTTGTTCAGGTGGATTTAAACAAAGAAAGCTAAACAGAAAAATCCCATATAACTTCGGTTGGGATAACATTTTCAAAATTTTCTAGAGTCTCTTGAGGATAAGTAGGATTCATAGTGGGGGGGTATTTCATGACATCATATAAACGTTACATTTACCATCATCTAACCGACTATATTATCCTAATTGTATATATAATTATTGCATAAAAGGATATCGTTATCTTAATTACTTAAAGTTGTAAATTGCCAAGTAATTACGGAGTGATATGTGGAAGAAAGCTAAAAGGCGCCTTTTTGGAGCTTAAACGTTAATATTGAAGATTGCTTTTTTATACCCAAATGCGTGTATCCAGGAGAGATAGTGGCGTTATCAGCGCCTTGGCCTTCACAAGGCAAACGCGCATTCTCAATTTCCCAATTACGGCGTATCCAAGTGCATTCTACCGCCGTATTCTAGCTGGATAGACATTCAGAGATTTTGTGAATAAATATAATTTGGGAAGATATATCTTAATTAATATAAAATCTAGCGGCGCACTCAAGAAATAACACCATATTACAACGTATTTGAACTCATTCATAGGCATATCCAGTTCTTTTTTTGACTATATAAATAAAAGACCTCAAAAACGAGTTTTCAGTGTGCAAAATTCATTGATTCTCTTACACATACACATAAAAAGATAATTTTCTGAGAAAAAAGAAGAGCTGCCATACAAGGTAAGCATCGATCACGATTTCATAGAAAGTCACATGTTACTTCCTTACTTTGTAATCATTTTATTTTTGGTATCGTTCGGTTTTTGTGTAAAACGTTTAGTTTACCTTGGTTATGTCGTGATCACGCTTGTATAATGACAAATGGTTAAGGCTATTACCCTCGGGTATTAGCCATTTAATGAAGATTTCATGTTTGGTTTGTCTTTAAATCGTTTTCTTAAGGTATGTTCTTTTGATCAAATCACACAATCAAGTTTTGACGCATATGAGAAGTTTTGATATTTGGTTTATATTAGCTAAAAAAAAAAAAACACATATTCTTTAACACAAATATAATCATACTTAAAATTTAGCACATAAGTGATACACAACCTTAAAACTAACAAGATTACACAACCAATCACAAATTATGATACAATGAAGTATTAAAAGTTAAAGCTCTTGGGTAAATATAAGAAATATGTTTTAAGCGAAAGGTTAAAAGAAATGCAAACCGACACGGTGATTTATTGTGGTTCGGTCTTGAAGCTCCTCTTCGCCCTACTCCACTCCCGAGTATCCAACTCGAGAGTTACTTTCACTAATTAAAGGCTCCCTTTCGTCGGAAGATAACCTTCTTACAATGCTTACATTATTTTCAGACACTAGCTGTATGTCGAGTATCTTCTTCGGGTACACCTAAACCCGTTATGTTTTTATGGACTAACATACTACCATCCCATTGTGTTTTATGCCTAAACACATAAAAACCACGTCGCTTACATTATCTTTTAGCACTAAGCTAGATGTTGGTGCCTAATCTTAGCTAGCCTTCCCATACATAATAAACCGCTACCAAACAATTACCCTTCCACCAATGTATTTTTAAGGCCTAAAAATACTAACCTCCCTCAATCAACCATCAAATATATTACTCATTTGGATCTACACACTACAAGATTGGAAGGACATGGACCGATTTCTATATGTACAATGTTCAATGGACTAACTCTAGTCTAACATTAACTTTGGTATTGACGATGACCGAAGTTCTTCTCTTTGCACATGAGGGAAGAGGAAAGGATAGAAGATGGGTTCACATTTAACCAAGATTAAACTATGTTAGTGTTCAAGATATTTAGAGATGGGAGAAAGGGGGATTTTAGAGGAGGAGAAAGGTATTTGAAAAAAAATCTGTGCAAAGAGGTGTTAATTTTCCGCAAGGGGTGGTCCAAAGTATTTATAGCCGATTCCTCATACGGTCAGCTGGGGAGCGGTCCCTTTTAGACTGTACGCATCCAGTTTTGTCTTTTTGTGGGGATGGGAAGGTTTATCTGACTTAGCTGGCAGCAGTTTTGGGGGGAAAATTTGAATTTCAAATTTTATGTTTTTAAATAAAACTTATTTTTATTTAATTAAAACTATTTTGTGTATTTTTATAAAAGTCTAGTTTTATAAAAATATGATGGATTAAGAAGAAAAATTATTTTCTTGATCACTAATTAAGTTTAATGATTTGTTTATCCATACTTTGCGTGATTACGGTCGGTATAAACCAATGTCCATCTTGATGCATACTTGAGACGTCGAGAGATGTTGATGCATGTATGCATTGATGATTTGTGATTACGAGTAACTTGCGCACTTTATGTTACGTATTACAAGTCACATGTTTGTCATCACCAAAACATAAAGAGATCATATAGATTAAATATCGTAATATTTGCACTAACAATCTCCCCCTTTTTGATGATGACAAACTATGTAAACTATTAAACCACATAGTTAAATGTTTATTAAAAGTTAGTCATTTAACTCCCTTCTCCCCCTTTTTGTCGAAGCAAAAAAGGTATTATGTAACATATGAGACGGGAAGAGTTATGAGAAGATGGTATGTGTTCGTGGGTATATCGTTTAGAGGATATGAGAAGAAGATAGGTGCTTAGATTATATATGATTTGAGGTGGAAGTTATGACAAAATAAAAGTGAAGGTGATTTGTGTGTGTTTCTTGGTAGTTTTAGAAAATGCCTCGTAAGTAGTGAGAGGGTAGGCAAGAGAAGAAGGTTTGCGTACTTTGGAAGTATATGGTTTGAAGGATTGAGGAAAAGGTAGGTGGTGCTCCAAGTATATAGGTTGGAGGAAAGAAAAAGAAGTTATGTATAGGTTGAGAAGTTATGTTTTAGATAATTTAGAGGGGTCATGATAGATGAGGAGAAGGCCTTGAAAAGAATGGTAGTACTTCAAGAATATAAGTTGATGAAGTTATGAGGAAGAGGGCTTAAGGTTGAGGGGTGATTTTGAAGTGGAGCAGGGTGAAAGTATTTAGAGTATGAATGAACCCTCATGTATTTTGACAATCTCCAATCTAGTTTCCAATATTAAAAGTGTGCTTGCATCATCCTAAGTGAAGTCTTCTTTCATCATTGTTTAACCAAACTTTCATGCATTTACCCACATTATCTCCTAACTCCCCCTTTGCTTTTTGCGTTTCCCCATGATAATATCATTCCTTGATATTGAACTCTAATGGATCCATGGATAAATAAAATTACCCATCGATGGCTCAAGAAAGTTCGATGCAATTTAAATGAGAGTTAGAGCGGCTTGCAAGTGCTCCCCCTCGGTGTATGCTCCCCCTTGTTTGGGGAACCAAGGAATCAAGATATTGTTGTGCTACAAAACAAAGTTAGTAGACAAGTGCACGTATACATATAGCAAAACATTAGCGGGGAACTAGACATGCACTTCTAGGTTTTATTATAAAGTATGACACTTTAAAAGAAAGTTAGAAGCTAGACACATGCAATCATTGTTTTAAAAATCAACAATTTAAATGATATAATTAAAAGACTCAAGACATATGTTTAAGGACAGAGATTAGACCGACTTTTAATAAACGAGAATGAGATTCATTTATTGATTAACACAAAAATATTATGAGAATAACTTTTTAAAAGTAGACGAATGACATTTAATATCTTGGCAAAATATGCCAAAATATATACTTTAAAATGATTAAAAAATAGATAGGACGAGATTGGAGATGATTTTGCTCTTGGTTGAGAATGAAAAAAGAGATTCCTTAGAGCCGAGAAGTCTAGTGGGAAGGGATGAGCGAGACTAAAGATGGAACGTGTTGACCGAAAGTATTGTAGAAATGTATTGATATATCATTTGCCCTAACAATTGATGTGCATGTGATCCTATCGAGACAAAGGTGGATGATTAGGAATTTAAAGGTTTGTTTGGTGTTTTGTTGGTTGACAATGTTGAGGAAACAAAGGTGGGATGTGAAATTAGGTAGTGGTTCTTTCAATGGTTGGAAGGAATTATGTGAGACTCAACATTGTGGCAACTCAATAACACTTAAAGATAGAATATCTTCTTTATGTTCTTCACTTTCTAGAATAATTGGAGAGTTTTGCGAATGAGTGACATTTGTTTTTCGCAAATTACTTAAATATTTCGGATGAAATAATTAAGTTTTCAAGGGATATAGGAGGAATTCTAATAGTAAAAAGACTATTAGAAGGAGAGAAGAATGTTTAGAAGTGAGAAGAAACGTTAGAGATGAGGAGACTTATTAAAAGTGAAAAGGAACGTTTAGAAGTTTGAAGAAACTTTAGAAGTAGAAAGACTATCAGAAGTGAAACGACTACTATAAAGAGAGAAGAAGAAACATTTTAGGAGTGAGAAGAATCGTCTAAGAATTTGAGGACAAGGACTGTATGCGAGACTGTGAGGACCAAGGTTTGTATGTTGGGTATTTATTGTGAAATTGATGGATTGAAGTCTATCGTTTGTAAGGGAAGGTGTTTTGATTATGGATGCATTTCATTATGAAATTCACTTGACTCTTGAAAACATATAAGCAAACGATGCTTATGAGTGTTGGGATATGATGATGACCCATTGATCTTTAGAGAGATATTGGCATAGGTTTGGGTGTGGAGTAGACGTTAACTCAAATGAAGAAGAAGAAGGAAGAAGAAGAAGAAGAGAGTAACAGGGTGTTTGTTTTATGATTCGAGAAGGGAATGATGATTATCACAATCCTGCTACCGGCGGTTCCATATATATATGGGGGCCGCCTGTTTTAATCAGGGGGCCGCCTGGTTTATGGGGACCGCCACCAGCATAAGGGTTGTTTGGGAACTCGATTGTTAACAATTTTTTTTTTGAAAAGCAGGTGACATTTTTAATTTGCATTTAGGCTAATTTAAAAAATACTTATAGTACTTCGGATGAAGTAGTTAAGTTGTCACGACATGGAATGGAACACAGACTGAATATTGAAACTAAGAAGTTAAGAGGAGAAAACTACCATTTATGGAAATGTGTTCCTTCATTCAAAACCAAGACGAAGATAATTTAACGATTGCTGAATATTGGGGGTAGTAAAAGAAAGAATGTCGGCGATTTTATCTTCAGACGCAACCTTTTCGATGGAGATGTTTCCTTTTGGACATTGTCCCGAAGGAAATGGTGAGTTATTTCCGGTTGTGTTGGTTGAAGAGGCGTGGTTGAGTGAGAAGAAAGAGGTGTGATCGAAAGACAAAGAGTGTTTTCGTCGAAGAGAAAGAATATTTCATCGAAGAGAAAGAATGTTTTCGTCGAAGCGAAAGAACGTTTTCGTCGAAGAGAAAGAATGTTTCGTCAAAGAAAAAGAATGTTTTTGTCAAAGAGAAAGAATGTTTTCGTCGAGGAGGAATAATGTTTCATTGAAGAGAAAGAAGGTTTTCGTCGAAGAAAAAGAACGTTTTGTCGAAGAGAAAGAATGTTTCATCAAAGAAAAAGAATGTTTTTGTCGAAGAGAAAGAATGTTTTCGCCGAAGAGAAATGAAGAGCGTTTTAACTAATGTTGTTAAAAGGCTTGAATAGGGATTTTCGGATATGACCTTTAACATTTGCAATCGCAAGTTAAAGATACTTGAATATTTCAGATGAAATATTTAAGTTGTCAAACCTACTTGGAGGAGCGTTAGATTTGTATCTAAGATTTACTTGATGAAAGAGTAAAAGATTTAAAAGAAAGCGAGACGATGATCAAAGGAGTGTGTGAGTGAAGACTCTAAGAGATTTAAGACAATTTTGCGACTCTTTTGAAAATTTAGATTAGTTACTTGGACGCGAAGAAAGATATTCTAGTGTGAGAAAATATATACATAGATGTATAAGACATATAGATATAAGCATGCAAGTTTATCTAAGCATGCATCAACCCAATAATCAACAAGATTAATGTGTAAGACTGTATGACATCTAAACCTTATTTGTCATACATCAACCTAACATAGTGTAGGTGCACAATTAACATGTAAGTCATGTAAGATGACGCAAACAAAACATGATAATTTTAAATGTAAGCATCATGTAAAACATGTTAGCATTTAGCATTTAGGAGCATGTGTCATTTAGATAAACTAAGAGATATTTTATCTAAGTTACTAGAAAAAGACAAACACCTTTATAATAGACATGCAATTAATTATTGAGCATCAAAATAATCATGAAGTCATATAATTGCATCAGACAGGAGCAAGTTATTATCTTGATGCTTCAAAGCACATATGTGAGGTGTATGTTATCTAGATTGATTAAGGAGAAATCTAATTTCTACTTGCTTAGTATGCACTCCTAATGAGATACAAAGTCTATCGATGTAGACTATCATTAGGCATATTTAGGAAGAGCCGTTTAAGCAAATTATAGAATGAATATGAGACTATCACTAGTGGTTCTCAATTCAGGCTAAACACGACCATTTTTACGGGTTGTACTACGAACCCAACTTCACTTTTGGAAGCTGTAACACCCCCAAAATGGGTCGCAGCGGAAAATGGGTTGGCGAGTGTTACTTCATAGATCAATAGCACGAGATATGAGAA
>BQNB010126759.1:0-11517 GCA_026074375.1 Tanacetum coccineum | reverse complement strand
TTGCAGCCTTCTAAAGGACCGAGGTTTAATAATGTTGCAATAATAATAATAATAAAGCCAAATTTCGACTTCGGGGTTATCTAAAAAGGATAACCCTTAAATCATGCGAAATTAGAACCTTAATGTGGACCTTATTCTTACCATATCATCTCTTTAGGAAAGGATTTCAAACTAATTATGGTCTAAACCGGGATTACATTATGTGAATAAGTCATTAATTTATTTGTCGCCAATAATAAGAATAAAACCTTTAGAGGATTTAGGAATAAGGGAGCGGAAAGTAGCTATGCATACACAATTAGCATTTATGAGTAGTATTAGCATCTTAACTTGTATTTAACAATGATTTCGTTTTTAAGCTTGGTTTGGGGCAGGTGAAAAATCAAGGACGATGAATTTATCCTTTTAGTGCTTCTTGTTCTGTAAAGTAATGTTATGTATGAATGATAGTAAATGCATAAAATTGGTAAAACGGAGGGCTTTTCAAAACTAGTGATTTCTTAATCCCCTTAGATGAACACTTAGCTACTTTTTGAGGTAATTAGTCTAAGGGGGTTGAATTTTTTTAGTTTTCTAAGTGTGTTTATGACATTGCGTGAGGACACGTCAATAGCTTAGTATAGGGGATTTTTTATATGTGTTTATTCACATATCACTTTACCTTATTAAAATGTGCTTAAAAGACCAAAAATATATGAAAATTACATGGTATATATGTATTTTGTGATTTAAGTCTTGCAGGTAACAGGAATATCAAAAGTGGACAAAACACGAAACAAAACGGACAAAATCGAGCACGAGAATGAAAGAGCGCGAAAAACCGAAGCCGAAGGCGTACCCATCTTCTACAAACCTTTAATGATAAACCTTAAAAGCCCATGTTTAATAACAAGCCCAAGATCCTAGTTTTAAATACAAACGGCCCAATGTTATAACAAAAGGCCCAAAGCCTCAACACTCGTCCAAGTTAACACACGATATATGAGAGTCAAAGTTACTATAGCATCTCCCATTTTCCCTCTTTTTCACCATGGACAACGAGCAGGGTAAATGCTTCTCAAGTACACGCTTATCCATCCTTCTAGAAGTTCTTTCTGACACCTCTGACATCAGATGATAAAGATGGAATCAAGGGCTAAGATTAGAAGATAGAGGAGTGTCTCATGTTTTGGATCCTTCTTCTCAAGGTTATAAATAGGAATGGATTCACATAGAGATAGGGTGTGTAGGATTTTTGCTTAAAATAGTTTTTAGTAGCTTATTATGTAATCTTAGCTTATTTGTTTCGTTTAATGTAATTCTCTTTTCAACAGTATTGTAATCCTCCTTTTAAGAATAATAAAAGTTCAGTTTCATCTTAAAGTACACCTTAAAATTCTGTCTTACATAAATGCAATATAGTTTAAGCTTAAATAATAATAACCTAATAAGCTCATTAAGCGGTTTTTACTATTTAAGCTTCTGCTTATTCAGTTTGGCTAACCTAAAGCTTAAATTGAATAAGCATCCACTTCAAAATCACTCAAAATTACCTTAGCTTATGTTTTGGATGATAACCTAGATTGGGATGGGCTTATGGACACTACCAACTTGTTTCTGACAAGCTAGAGCTTGTAGAATAGCTCATTTGAGCATTTGTGATCCTTGTTTGAGCTAGGATCAAGGTATTCTCTATCACTTTTATTTGTAGCTAATAATTGTTCTGCTCATCCCATCTGCCTATAGATATTGCTTTATCTGTACTTGATTAGTCTTATTCTAGCTCTATATTCTTAGATCTTAGAGTTTTAATCGTATTTCTATTTTAAGTATTTAATATTCATTAGTTAAATTATAGTGTTAAAACTATCTCATAAATAGCATAATTAGTTTATAAGCTAGCTTATTGGTTTGTGCTTATTATTTTGAATTAGTTGCTTAAAAGTCCTTTAATATAGTTATGCTTAATCTATTTTCAGTTTTACATTCTTAATAAGGTCTAAATCAGCTTAAATTTGAGTTTTATAATTTTAATGGGGTGTTTGGCACAAGCAGTTTTAACTTAGTTAAAACTGCTTGGGTTGCATTGAGGGATTAAGTCAGATTTAATAAGCTCACATAAGGTCTAAATGGAAGTTTTCATAAGCTAGAATCAAGTCTTGTTTAGATTTATAGTTGATTTATCAAAGTGCTCAAAACTGTTAGTGCCTAAATTGTTCTATATTGTTTAATTCTTGGATTCAAATTATTATGCTTAAGGTGTAGTATTTTTGTGTCAATTTGAGTTTCATTGGTATCAATACTCATCTTAATGACTCAACTTTTTCTGAATTTATAAACTTTTGATATTAACACTTCAGCAACTTTAGATGATAAACAGTTAGTAGGATAGTATTTTTAGGATCCTTCTTATTGAAGAAATAAGAGGTTAATTTTTAGCTTATTATATAGTTTAAATGTTATGGAGTCAAGCTTATTTTGATAAGTTCTTTAATTCTGTTGTTATTTGTTATAATTCATTTATATAGTCTTAGAAAAGGTGCAATAGCACTAATAGTCATAAGAGAATGCATTTGATTGAGCCTAGCTTTTAGCTTATAAAGTTTTAAATTTTAGCTTAATCCTATTTGTATGTGCTTAATAAGTCATGGTCTTCATCTGTTTTTAATTTTTAGCTTTTCATTTTGATTATTGAGTCTAGGATTTAAGCTATTAATTTGTCTTCAAAAGAGTCTAAAAAGCCAAAAACAAGTATAAACTGTCAATTTCAATTGCCTTTTATAGCTTATTTTCTGGTCTAATTTTCTTAGTTCTAGTTTTTATGATCACTTTGGATATCAATCTCAATTTTTTTTGAGATTTCAACTTATTTCAAGAGCTTAATTGTTCTTAATCTTAGCTTTAAGTTGGTCATATGCCCTAGAATCTGTGTTTGTTTCTTTTGTCCTTAAGTGCTTTTTCTGCTTTCCAACTTATTGTATTTGCTTATCTTTAATCTTTAGTGCTTATTTGGATTAGGTTATGATATTTTTCTAGCTTATTTGTTTTCTAAATGCTTATTGAGACTTAAAAAGCCCAAACAGTTTTGGCTAGTTTCCAAGCTTTAAAAAGCAAAACTGTCATTTTGATTGAGCTTTTTCCTAGCTTATTTTCAAGTTTTAGAAAAACTGTTTTTATTAAATTAGCTTATTTTTACTTATATTTTAGCTTTTTCAAAAAGAGAATTAAAAAAAATGTTTTATCAAAAAGGGTGGCCATAGGTTTCAAACATGTGACATCCCCTTCACACACCCAACACTTTAGCACACACTCCCTCTACCATCTGCCCCTTGGGTCTTTTTCGTTTAATAACTTGCACAATTTAATTGTTAATCTCTATTTAGCAGTTGTGCTTATTAGGCTTATTATTGCTTATTTGCATCTTATTCTTTTAGCTTATTTCCAGTTTTTATTTTTCATACATTAGTAATAGATTAATGTTTTTTCTAGATTAAAAGTGTTTATAATTGTTTAAAAATATAAAAAAGTTTCAAAAAAATATATTTTCTGTTCTGAAAATCATTTTAGTACATTTAAGTTTAAAATTTAGCATTTTGCATTTTTAGGATTTAAATTTGTGTTATTTGCTTAATTAGTCGCGTTTTTAATTCTCGTTATTTTTTTCAAAAATTATTTTAATTCAGTTAGGTTTTATAGATTTGCAATTTGAAGTCTTACAGATAAATTTGATGTTTTAGATATTTAGTCGCGTTTAATTTAGCGTATAATTTAATAGCTTTAAATGTTTAATTCCCATTATTTCTAGTTTAGCGTGCCTTTTATTTAGTTTCTCTTGCACTTTTAGGATTAGAAATCAAAAACAAAAATATTCGATATTCAAGCATCAAACAAAACACTTTGTAATTTCAAATCAACCTCTTGTTCGAGATATGACATCCGGAGATAAATTTATTGATTGTCCTCAGCAATTTTTCTTATCAAACGGAGTACTCTCTATAACTATAAATAATTTGAATATTTAGATCTATATTTTATTATATATAGACTATTTGGATCGAATCAACACTCGCCCAAATTTGTTGTTTATTACTAACCCTTATACATGCAGGTACAGACAATGGCATAACTACCTCTTTCCAGCTCCGTCGTATTCATAAATAAATGCTCATACTCAAGCTTCAAAGATATACATGTGAAGGATGAAAGCTCAAGTACATGCAAAGATACACTTTCGCAACTCTAATAAATCAAGATCTTCCTCAAAGAATATCAAGTTTTTGATTGCAAGTTGATCAAGTCAAAATCACTACTTCAAAGAATGATGAAATAGGGTAGATTGTTATCACATGAAGATCATACGAACAATTTCCCTAAAAGAGGAATAACATCATCTTTCAAGATAGAGTATGATTATGGTGGTCGGCAAGTAATGATAAGAGATCTTAAAGGCGAAAGACAAAAGAAAATAAAATAAAAAACAAATTGAAGATCAAGATTAAGATCACAAGCATGATTTGAACAAACAAAAGAACAAGCCTACTACCCAACAAAGCTCAATATCAATATACAAAGCCACACAAAATTAAAGATTATGTATAAATGAATAACCGCCCCTTAGGGGGAGATTGTTAGAAACACTTATTTATAAAGTGTCGGTTATTCATAGGTTACGAGCTTTGCAATATTAGTATTACACTTGTCGGGTTTTACAGGCTTAGGCTTTAAGCTAATATGACCTAAGTTACGGGCTTGACTCATTAAAAGACCAAGCGGACCATTCCCACTTTAAAAACCCACGTCCCATATAGGGATCAAGGGTATAAATACCCCTTTCCACCAAGGAAAGGGGTGTAGATTACTAGTGCTTTCATTTGTAATTTCACCATTCTTTCTCAATCTAATCTCTCTGTCTCTCTCTCTCTAAACCTCTCTCTTTCTTTAAAATCTCTCTACTCTTTCTAGTTTAGTGTCTTGTGCTTATTATTGGTAGCTTATCATTTAGACCTTAACATCTCTTTCTTATACCAAATAGTGACGAAACACCCGTAATGCAACCGGATAGGTGACCCAACACTTTTTTTAAATTAAAATTTCATTAATTAAATCAAAACATTAGAATAATTAAAATAAAATTAAAACAATAAAATTAAAACTTAAACTAAAAATCTAAATTCCAACGCTCCTTGATCTTTTTCTTACGAAGCAGTGTCGTCGATAAAGCTCTTCCGGTTAAATATTCATGCGGTTCATTGTAGTACCTTATGTCTTTCTCCCATTTTTCTTCTTGTTGTAGTGCAAACATTTTCTGCAATTTCTAATATTCCCGTATGTGCAAAGCCTTTGTTCTTTAAGTTTCTGCTTGTGCTAGGTTAATCTCTCTAATACGCTCCATCTCGTAAGCCTTTTGATCTGCGTTTCTAGTTCCCGTCCTTTGATCCTGAAATACTCAAGGAGGCCTCCTTCTGATGAAAATAATGGGCTCGCAAAGTTGGGTGAATTTGCTAACAACGCCGTCAACAATACCAGTATCCGTTGCAGCTGAAGATGCCAAGCGAGCAGCGGAGGTTGATCCCATCCTCTTAGTCTTGTCTCAACCCACTGGCCGAGACTCTTCAATCTCTTCATCCCCTGAACCGGCTGCTTCGTCTTTCAGATTCAAACCAATATGTGCTGAGTCCGAGGTGCTTTCTGACGTCCTTAATTTTTTGGACCCAAGATATTTGTCCCTCAAATACTTTAGGTATTCGACTTTTTCCATTTCTTATGGTCCTTCAAATTATTCCAACACCCACAAGTTGGAAAGCCGATTTGTAAAATGCATGATACTCTTTTTCTGCCTTTTGATAGATAGTATTCTCACAAGCTCTACTTGCTGTGTTAATCTGTGTTGAAGGAGGTTGATTGGTATTTTCTTTTTCGTTAAACAAGCCCTAATGAATTAGGGTTCTACTTGCCATGTTGATCGATATCTGTTGTTTGCTGCTACATGGGTTTTTGTTTGTTGCTGTGATTCGTGATCTGGTTTCTAAGCTAACATTACGTAGGGTTTGTATGTGCTGGGTATGAAACGAGGATTTTTGAGTCAAAGGGGGAGTAGGGGTGGGAGAGGCATGAAGGAAAAGCAAAAAACCTCAGCTAATTCAGCAAAGGATGTTATTGATGGTAATAAAGATGGTACGAAGGAAACTGCTCCGAATGTAAGGGACAACGTTGGTTCATCTAGTGCTCATAACTTCCAGACGGATTTGAACATGGAGTTCCTACCTTGGAAACAAGTGTGGGGAAAAAGTCTAACGAGCCTGTTAGAGGATTCGATTACTAGATATGCAACAAAGATTGTTGAAGTGGTTAAGGATGGTATGGATTCTGGTTTTGTGGATCTAAAGGTCATGGAAGGGGTGGATGAGTCAGTGAGCAACATTCCAAATTCTTTTGCGAGTTTGGTTACAAATAAGGCTGTTACATGTAAGGTAAATTTTAGATCTTTGGACTTGGATAAACCTATTAATGCTAAAGCTGAAGTTAGAATTCCTAAGGCGTCTATTTTGGATGTTCATTCGAGATTTGTTTAGCTTGCAGGTAATTTTCGTGGTATAAAAAAGTTAAAAAAAAAAAGCATTATCCCCCCGACGTTTAAGAACTATTATAAGAATCTTGGACAGAATTTTGTTTAGTTTCGTGTTAGCCATAAAAAAACTGAGTCGAACAAATGAAAGTTCGTGCATTAAGTTTATAATTAGGTCCTCGGTCAACGTAAAATAATATATCGTTGTATGATAGCTACCCGGGTATATAACACGGAGCCTCTTAAATGTAATCAAACCGTCAAGAGTACGGGCGAAGCCCAAGTAATGCCCGAGCCCGGCCCGTAATAAATACCAAGAGGTCAAGAAAGCCACTTGGTTAATAAAGTATAAATACCGCACTCTCCAAGTATGGAGAGGGGGTTGGTTCATGTAAAATATCTCATTTGATAATTTGGCAAGCTAATCATCCAACTTTTTCTCTCTCTACCTTTGACTCATCACTCTTAAACTTCTCTCTAAACTTCTTCCATATTTTCTCATCTTAATTTCTTGTGTTTCAATATGAAGTGAAAGTGATTATAAGGTAACCGACATTTGGTATCAGAGCTTGTGCGGAAGTCTTTGTCTTTAATTCTTGAGCTTTCATGATTCTTGAATCTTTGGATGCATTATAGAATGACTTTTGTAGAATGAGCATTATCATGTGTAATGAAATCCCAGACTTCACTGAAAGAGGCAGACACCATGCTCCATCATTATGAATCCTGAAATAAAACAGTTAGCAATAAAGCGTGTGGACGAATATGACTTTGTCATTCATCCTGATTTGGTTAGATTAACCTCCGTTTCCGTAGGACCGTTTTACAGTATCAATACAGTACCTGAGTGATTAGGTAGATTAGAGAATCTCTTGACAGGTGTTCCAGCCAAGATAGGATCTTCTAACATAATGTAATAGATTACCATGCTTGCTTGTTCCTCATTACCCGAAGTAACGTCTTCAAAGTCAGACAACGACGGTAAAGAAGTGAATCAATAGTTACTATCTTTCTATTAAGAGCCGTCATTCATTTACCTGGAACAAGTGTTGATTCGAAACTCATTTGAATCGCACCATCGATTCTCTTTTCCAGATGACACAATTGATTCATATCGAATCTTGCAAGTCACCTACCAAGAGCTAGTTTGATGCTGCTCAAGCAGGATTGTCCATTCGTCGATTATTGATACTGAAAGAGTATCATCCTGAATGTTCTGCAAAATCACAAGGATAATGCGTAGGACTCTATGTTAACAGCTTGTGAATTTAATGAAGTTTCAACAAGTGTATGTCATGTAAAGTGTCCTAATGAAGATATATGTGAAGATCTCTGGCTCTAGACTCGATTAGAGCTATTGGTTTTTAGTAATCGAAGGCAGACAGACTGCCACGAATTTTCATATTAACAAACTCGAATGAGAAAGTCAATAGAAGTCGTGTGTATCTCCGGTGACAAATGAACAAGTATTTCTTTGAATTAAACCCGAATGGCTGGGAAGTGGTTGTGAGCATTGCATCACATGGACCAGTGATGTCCGACTTCAATGTCAGCAGATCAACCTTGTGATTACTGACATCATAAAGTAATTGGACCCGTTTCTGCCTAAGTTGTGTGGAGGGCTTCATAACTTTTCACCCTTTATTCCATAACATTTCTTTTATGATTCTTCAAAACCCCTTCAAATGCATAACAAGACGTCATTAGCTAACACCGTTGTTGTGATTGTTCCAAGTGTTAGCTCATCTTAGTTCGGCATTCTTCCCTTTAACCCATTCAACTCCAATCATACCTAAGGACTGCATATCTAACTATGGAGGTGTCCTTAGGTAGATCCCACCGTTCTGGTTGTGAATCATAGGACAAATTCCTAACCTTACCACCTTATGACTTCAGAATCGTCATGAAATAAGATGTTGTAGGGTATGAGATCGTAACCATAAAACCTTTTTCGAATAGCACTTTGAGTCTTTAGATCACATTTTAATTACATTTCTCCCCTTATTTTAAATTCTAAATCACTTAGTCTTTGAAATACCGTGTGATTAAAATTTGTCTTGAAAAGACCATGGGGTAATAAATGTTGTAAGATTAGCATGAAATTATTGGAACTGTGTCATCCTTGCACCCCCACAAATTTACATATGTTTGAGACCAAAAAACTATAGGTACCAAGTTGTAAAAACGATATAAAAAAATTATGAAAGGTTTTTATTTTTTTTAGAACACTTTATCACTTATAACTAATCATTCTAGTATTGAATATTCATTATTATCTTGTTGTTATTAAGAGACTTTTTGGGAATGGTTTGAATACATAAGATGTTGTTTTTCAATAATGGTGCTTCTCGTGTCAACAAGTCTTCTTCTCCCACTGATAATTCTGTTCCCACAAGACACACAACCTCAACGAACATCACCTACATCAGAACCCATCAACTCCTACAAACTCTCATGCTGATGAAAACACAACACCGATGATCAAGCAGCAATTACCAATCCCTTACTGTACACACGGTACAAAGAAAGAAATTGCTGAGTCTTCCTCACTGCATGATTGGTAATTCAAATGTGCATACCTTCAATCAACCACAAGATTCTAATACCGATGGACCAAAGATCACCCATTAACTCAAGTGCATAGAAATCCATCCAAGCCAGTGCAAACAAGACGATAACTTGCAACAGATCCTAAAATGTGTATGTTCGCGACTCACCATGAGTATTGTTTGAAACCGAAAAACAACTAAGGAGGCAATGCTGGATTCTGCATGGATAGAAGCAATGCAGGATGAACTTCATCAGTTTGACAGCTACAAGTCTGGAACTCGTTGACAAACACCTTATTGGCAAGAACGAATCAAGCTAAAGTGGTTATGGAAAAAAAAAAAAGATGAAAGACAAAACTGTAATTCGCAACAAAAGCATCGACTAGTAGCAAAGGGTAATGCTCATATAAGAGAATTGATTTCGCGACGAAGCCTTTTGCTCCAGTGGCTCGCTATGAGGCTGTCAGGATCTTTTGTCGCATATGCTTAGCACACCAGTCTTTTTCCAAGTTACCAATGGGTGAAAACAACATTTCTTAATGGTCCATTGAAAGAGGAGGTTTATGTTGCACAACCGGATGGGTTCGTTGATCCTGATCATCCAGAAAATGTTTACCTATTAAGAAAAGCTCTATATGGATTAAAGAAAGCTCCGAGAGCCTGGTATGATGAACTCTCAAATTTCCTGATATCCAAAGGTTTTACTAAAGGTATCATTGACCCGACTATATTCATGATAAGATACGGGGAGGACATTCTACTTGTGCAAATTTACGTTGACGATATTATTTTCGGGTCTACAAACCCTACATTTTCTAAACGATTTGAAAAATTAATGCACAGTAGATTTGAGATATCCTTAATGGGGGAAATGAAATTCTTTTTAGGACTTCAGATCCACCAATCCCCACGCTGTATCTTTATCAATCAGGCCAAGTACGCTCTAGAGATACTTAAAAATATGGTATGGAAAAAGGACAAAGCATTGGTACACCAACGGCCACGAAACCTAAATTAGATGCAGACTTGAAAGGTGAACCCGTAGATCAAACTGACTACCGTAATAAAATTAGGTCACTCATGTATCTGACATCTAGTAGACCAGACATAGTGCAAGCAGTATGTTATTGTGCAAGATATCAAGTAAGATAGACTGAAAAACACCTTAAAGAGGTTAAGAGGATCTTTCGATACTTAATGGATACCATTAACATAAGACTCTAGTATCCGAAGGATTCTGGCTTTAAACTAATAGCTTTTTTAGATGCCGACCATGTCGGATGCATTGATACTCAAAAAAACACTTCTGGAGGAATACAATTCCTAGGTGATAAGTTAGTCAGCTGGATGTCAAAGAAGCAACTATACTACAATGTCATCAGCAGAGGCTGAGTACGTAGTGTTATATGTAAGTTTTGCTCAAGTAATGTGGATGAGGACACAACTTAAGGATTATGGCTTCAACTATAACAAAATACCGTTGTATTGCGACTCTTAGTCAGCCATAGCAATCTCATGCAACCCCGTGTAGCACTCCCATACCAAGCACATCCATACTCGATATCATTTCATCAAGGAACATGTTGAAAATAGTATAATTGAATTGTAGTTTGTCAGAACTAAATATCAATTAGCTAATATGTTTACTAAAGCCCTACTAGAAGATAGGTTTTAGTATCTTGTCAAACGAATTGGTATGAGATGTTTGACTCCAGCAGAACTAAAGGTTCTGACAAATGAATCTGCTTGATATTCCATCAAACATTAACTTGTAAATACCTTTGAGAAAAGAAAATTACAAAAATATAAAATTTCAAAAAGAAAAATACAAAATCAAAAGATCAGAAAATGTTTCACAAAAATAATCTTCATGACATGTCTCTTGGAATCGATAACATTTACGTGCCTAGAAATGTCGATTAACATTGACACGGGTGTGTAAATGAAGTTCGAGCAGGAGTTTCAAATGCTTTCAAAACATGTCATTCCTATTTTTCTTTATGACTTGTAATCGCTCTCACATTGTAACTCGGACCCGAAAGATAAAGGAGAGTGTACGTTTCAGTGCACTTATCCTTAGCGTTAGAAGAGAAGTCTTCTAACATGATGTTTTTCAAAATGTTGAACATAATTTTTCAAGAATTTCTCAACGAAGATTCATAATCTTTCAAAATTGTGTGTTCAACACTCCATCCCTCATCAAGTTTTACAAGACATATCTTCTACAATTGGTGTCATTTTCAAAATGAGTCAATGTTTTAGGGGGAGTTTTTTTTAAAAACAAAGTTTTAATGATTTTGGATACATCATCACACGATAATTCTTATGTATTTAAACATTATCAAAAATCTCTTAATAACAACTAAGTAATAATAATGACTACTCAATAGATTGTATGTTATAAGATGATTAAGTGGTTGAGCA